>JAKUCV010000397.1:0-29865 GCA_028386065.3 Turnera subulata | reverse complement strand
GAGATCTCAATTACAGTGTCAGGAATAAGATGGAACCGATGTGAAATAACCGTCGACGGAATATTTATGTTTAATATAGCGCTAAATGAAATGAGGATCATGAACCTACGAATGTAGGCACAGTATAATTGGCCAAAATATAGAAATACAATTAAGGCTGTATTGAACTCGCCCGAAGCGAGAAATTGGACTCGCCCGAAGCGAGAAATTTCCGGACCTGTAGTCCTTACACCAGAAGGTGTAAAAATTCTATTGGTCATAAAAGGGTATTTGTGCGGAAATAAATAAATAATGAGAAGTAAAGCACGGTTTGTGGCACAAAATTTTTACCCAAATGACCAGGCATTAATTATGAGGAGATATACTCCCCTGTGGTGGATGCAATTATTTTGATATGTCTGGCAGTATATGAAAAGTATTAGAAATGCATCTAGTGAATGCTATTATAGCCTATTATTATGGATCCATAAGTCATGAAGATCCCTGAAGGATCCAAGTTGTCTGAAGCAACTAATTCCCGGGAAAATAACAAAATAGAACTGAATTGATGTTTTCAGTCATTTTTTTTAGTATGGATAAATCTATTTATGATTGGCACTCCAGAAGAGGCCTCTAAATACCGTGCTATTAAATTGGTCCTGGAGTACCTCGTTGTAAAGCTTGAAGCTTATGATTTAAGCCTGTTGGCAAGATATGGATTTGCCCTTATCTTCGGGGTATAAAAGATGCGATGTGAATCTTGTAAACCCGAAGAAAAAGAGTTGTTTTTGCGGATGCTCATCCCCATTTAATCCACATTGCCGGACATCTGCCACAATTTTACACATGAAGCTGCTATGTTATCGGGCCTACAAAAGCAAGATGGGAAGATAGACGCTCCAACGACAAAATTATGAAGATTATGCTGCTAACTCTGTCCAATTGAAGTGATGAAGTACCCAAAAGTGATCAGACATAATACACGTCACCAGATGCTGACAAGGACGAATTGGCATGCAACGATATCAAGCAATCAATAGAAGCCAAAATGAGGGGGAGTAGAATACGCACTGCACTCTTTTTTTCTTCACCAAGTTTTTATCCCACAGGGTTTTTCTTGGTAAGATTTTTAATGAGGCAGTTCTCCACTTAGCGTATTCTACCCAATACACAGTGACATCCAAGGGGGAGTGTTATAAAAGGTGTAAATTTGGATATCACTGTACAACACTATTCTACCTAACAATTTATTGTATAAATATATCATTATACATAATGAAGAGTGATATACATGAGCAGTGTTGCAGAGCTCGTCTTCCTCCCCCATTTTCTGCTTTTTCCTCTTCTTCTCCATCAATCTTACTTCATCAAATTCTTCCATCAACAAGTTATTTTTTAACAATTTTTTTTTCTCTCTTTTTATCATCAACTAGTTGTGGAAACAACCTCGGTGTTAACTTTTGAGAACAGGATGTCATCTTCCTTTATCCTTGCCAATAATTACTCCACAAATGTAGTAATATTTTGGCACCAGAGAATACAACTACCTCAACTCTGTGGGAGAAAATTGAAACACGCAAAAGAAAGAAATTGGGTACAGCCACAAATAGTAATAAAAGTTGCGGTATCGATTTGATTTCAACCTTTTGTCCATTAAAAATATTTTTTTAATAAGTTAATTGACTATATGTAAAGCTTTACATTTGATGTAAGTATGCAAGTTGTAACCACTTGTTTTGTACCGGCCCAAAATTGTAAGGCCCACTAAACAATTTGGATATCTATGGTAGGATGATGGGCCGTTGGGCCTGATGACCCAGTGGGCTTGATAGGCCAGTTGGGAATGTTAGGTGAGTAAGTGGCGGACATCCAAAGTGTTGAGGACCGGGTCATTGAGGCAATAGCTCAGATCGATCGGCGAAAATGTCCTGATTGGGTGAATGTCCTGAAAATATGGACGGGGTGCACCCACTATAACTCGAGAGAGAGAATTGTTTCAGACACAAAGTCCAGTCAGGAAGCGTACGACATCGTTCGTCACAAAATTTTCTTTTGTCAAACATTTTATCACAATTTGATGATAGATAAATCCCCAACTATGATATGTTAATTATTGAGAACAAACAAGACCTTAAGTAGGCGAACGAGAAGATCAAACAGATTACCAAAAAAATCCTATACTGCACTATGCTACCACGATTAGCCTAGTCATTCTTGATACCAAAAAAATCCTATACTGCACTATGCTACCACGATTAGCCTAGTCATTCTTGATGCCTACTTTGAGAAGATGCCCTTCAAGGGCATCAAAAGCAACAAAAGAAGGAACATGAGAAAATAACCAAGAGGCAACCCTTCACAATCCTTATGTAGAACAGTGTACGAACCCAAAAAATCAACACTAATCGCTGTCCCCTCCTTTTCTTGGCCGCTCCTACCTCAAAGCCGCCAAATCTCTTGATCCAGGACAACAATCTGCCTCTCCATCCTCCACACCTCCTTGAATGCTGGAGAACATCCATGAGATGCCTCAACAACATCATCACCCTCCACCACAATTGGGACGACGGACGCCCAAGACTCAAAGGTACATAGAGAAGCATTCAACCCTCTCAACGATGCAATGGGGCCATGAGCGCTTCCCCTTTACTCCATCAGACATCAGTCATTGCGATAAGAGAGGAATATTCGGACGGATTCTCTCACAAAGAAGGAGAGGGTTGACCCCGTCACCTTCTTTGTCACGTTGGCCTCTTTGAAGTCACCGTAGTACCGCCGGTGAATATTCGGACGGATCATCCTTTGAATAAGATCACCATTCTTTGTCAAAAAAACCCATCATTCCTAACAGAAAATAACTTCTACAAACTCACAGTTCACACAAAGGCCGACCCCCAAGCCCCCCCCCCCCCCCCCCCCCAACTGTCACGCTATTAACAGGCCATCAATACCTAGAAGTTGAATAGCTAAAAATATTAAACCCTTCAAGGTTTTCAGTGGACTCGTGCACTCAATTCTTGTTGGCGATTGTATACCGGAGGGGTTTCCCCCCCTAAACACTCAGGAGATACAAAGCATCGATATATTTTATCCTAATTTGCTAAGCTCATCATTACACCCGTATGTGTTATCCCTATAAAGACAAGTGCGCCATCTTGCAATACGTCTCGTCTAGACATTTAACCACTCAACGAAGAGAAGGTTTGAATACTGCGACATTGTTTCACCCTTTAGCTGTGTAAGGCACTAGTTGGATCGAGCCCTTCATGGGCGGAATTCGATGGTTCTCAGACCAAGGTGTCCGCTTAGTTTTGAAACAGGGTCGGGAAAGCCCAGGTCCTTTCCCACCCTTGTTTCGAGGTTAGTGATGAGATCGAATTTGTCATAAATCGATTGGGTTAAATGTACTCTTTCTTAAAAAAATAAGTTTATAATATGTTTGTTATGGTGAAAAAGAAAATAGAAGGGCAAAGGAAATACAGAGTGGTGGTTATTGACACACAAGAAAAAAATGCCAAAAGATAAAGACGAGAACGATGTTGTTTCACGTACATACCTCAATTGTTTGACTCAATTGATTCTTACAGCATCTGCAACACATCATCAATGAAAATCAATTTGACTCAATTGATTCTTACAACATCCGCAATACATCATCAATGAATCTTGACTTTTGGGATGTGAAAAATCTTGGGCCATTCTTCTCCTCCTTCCTGGCATGAGTGTATGATGACAATTCCAAAGCTCTAGATATTCAAGGGAGGAAGGCAAGCCTTCTTCCGGCAAGTAGTGCAGCCTATAGGTGTTGAAGTTCCTTGTAGTCCAGGGATTTCAACTGTGATAAACACGACAATGTCAGAGAGGTGAGAGATGAGGGCAACAGTCTCTCTTCCGGGAAGGACTCGACTCCTTTACAGCTATCCATGCACAAGAATGACAGAGATGGGAGTGTTTGAAAACCCCAGTTCTTGCGATCAGCAACCAGTTTTTTTTTTTTGGTAAGACAGTGCAAATATTTTTATTAAAGGCCATAAATTGAACTACATGAGGAGAGGGAGAAGAGGATAGAATATGTAAAAAGTACTACAATAATGTTACAGCCAGACAAAAAAAAAAAAGACAACGATGCAAGAAGATCCTGATTTGGCAACTGAATTCGGTATGGAGTTGATATTCTGAAGGAGTGAATGAATAGGGCACGTTGGAGTTGACTTGGGAGGATGATCAACTTGTTGAAAAGATGATTGAGATGCTAAGGTTCAATGTCTGAGTGGATAGCCGAGAAGCAAACAATAGGAAAATTTAAGAAAAGAGAACTGTATGGTCGAGAGTAACAAAAGCATAAGCCATCAGGGTTCCACTTGAGAGACTTAGAGGGAGAGGGTTCTATAGGGAGGGTGGTCCGCTTGAATTGGAAGGAGACCGAAGATGGAGGGATTGATAATCAGGGAGGAAATAATGCCATACTTCCAGGGACAGCACCATAGGCTACTCTTTGGGGTTAGGTTTTGAGGAAGAGGTGCCTCTGAGAGAGGCAAAATCAGCCAAAAATGGGCTTTCGGGGTACCCTTTAGTGAGGCCTTACACCAATATTCCAAGAGATCTCAAGATTGCTATAAGTGACGGCTTGGGAATTGGCGAGAGAAAGGAGAGGTGAGTAGAGGGATGAAGAGATGGGTAGGGCTATGGAAATGATAAGGCCAAGAGAAGAGGGACAGGGGGTTAAATGGATTGTCTATGATGATGTTTCTTTTCTTTCCTGACTTTGGAGGCTTTATGTTTGGACAACTTTTTTTTGATCATTTGAAATTAACATGTTGGGCAAGAGGGATGTTATCAAAATTGTCATGATCAAAGAAGGATTCTGATTGGTCATGGGTAGTGGGGGTCTCCAAAGGAGAGGAGAGGTAAGGCTGCTTAGGAGAGTGTGTTTGGGCTAGTGTACTCCCGTGACAGGGCTATAATTAGGGGGGTGTGAGAGAGAAAGAGTGATGGGAGATGAAGAGGTAGGAGGAGAATTTGAAAAAGATTGGGCTAGAGGGGGGCTTGCTGATTGAGGAGACTGATTGGGGTAGTGTTACAGGTGAAGTAAATGAGGGTGGCGGCTGAGAAGGAATATCTTGGGAAGGAAGAGAATTTATAGCGTCAAGGTAGGTGGATTCCACAATTTTTGAGGGGGAATTAACTGTGGAGAATGTCGGTTGATGCACTGGCGGTTGGAGATGATTTTTCGATGGTGGAGGAGACGAATCATCTAGGGAATCTGAGTCAAAACCCTAAAAAACTATATTTTCACTGTTGACAATTTGCCCCAATTCATTGATAATTTCTTCAAATATGACTATATCAAAGAATTTATCACCAACACTAATCCTTTGGACATGCTTGGAGGGTTCACGTCTATCAATACAAATGAGGATTTCTGCACATTCAAAAGACTCTTTCTCTCCAGTTGATGCATCAACCCCAAGGAATTTACCAAAATAACTGCCAAAATTCTTGAAAAATTCTCTATTCCAAACATGTAAGGGGACCCCATAACAAGTAAGCCAAGATAATCTCTCATAAGAAACTATATTGGGGGACCATTGTTTAATAGAGTCAAAAATCTTGGAAAGCAGTTCTTGATTAGAATCAAAGCACTGTGCCATGTCGTTTGCAGAGTCAAAGGTTAGAAGAACCTTACCGCTGCCCATGAACTTAATCAAGGAGAAATTGAAACCTTCCTTCTTGAGATTGTCTTCCAAATCACATAAATTGGTTTCCTCCGACATGACACCCACAACACTTTTTTTTCAAGCCAACTAAGATTTGGAAGAGAAGCAGAATAGGGAATGAAGGGGATGTGTTTAAAGGAAGAAGGGCGACTTGAATTTTCTTGAGAATGGGGAGGTATTATGTGTTCCCCATAAAGATTGCGGGTTTGATTTTTTTTTTTGAGAATCAAAGATTAACGATTTCATTTCAAAATTGGGTTAGGTAGACCCTAACAAAAGAATACAGCCAGTGAAATATTTACAAGAATTAGCTCAAGGAGAAGAGCTGAAAGGAACAAAACCAAAAGGAAAACAAACTGCAGACTGTAGTTGCAAAAAACTAGCAGAGCAAACAAAAAGTGATCAACTAGAATTATGGAACTGTATACACCAGAAACTACACAGTTGTTGCATTTCTGATGATAAAGGCCGAGACTTAAGATTTTTGAGCCCACAGAACCGTAACTTCAAGTCAGCACAAATATCTGCTAAAACTACATCAGTAGATCGAGAACAATGAGTAAAATAGCAATTGTTCCTCTCTCGCCATAAGTGATATATGCAACCGCGCCAAGCAAGCCGCAAGATGAGAGCTTTCAAAGTTTTCTTATGCAAATATTGCTTAGCCCAAAGAAATTCAGCATTCCAAAGACCACCCCCGGTGGATATTACATAGAGAGAGAAGTTTGGACCATACGTCAGCTAAAAATGTACAATCAAAGAACAAGTGGTCTCGAGACTCCTCAGGATGGGAACAAAGCAAACATGAGAGATAAGAAGTGATACCCCAACTGTGAAGTATTTTCCTCGTTGCAAGTCTATCCAGGATCGCTAGCCAGGCAATGAAACTGTGCTTAGGGATAAATCCTGCAGACCATAAGAGTTTAAACCAATCAGCTCATGGTCGCTTGATGCAAATAAAATTCCAAGCACTCTGAACCGTGTACTGACCAGAAGAAGAAAGAGTCCAATGAACTTTGTCACCAACTATCATTTGAGATCAATGTACTCACTTTTGCATGTAGTGGGATTTTAGTGCTAGGAAGCATGGCTGCAGGAATTAATGAGCGCAATACACCTTGTGGATGCCAGTCATCCCACCACACAAAAGTAGTCTAACCATTACCAATAGAGTGGGAGATAACTGGAGAGAAAGTAGTTCGCAGCTTCAGTATCTTTCTCAAACTCCAAGAGCAGGCAGTAGGAGTTGGAATACTCCAAATGCTTTTCCCTTTCAGTATATAAGAAGACACCCACGCAACCCAGAGGGAGCCAGCACAAAGTAAGAGACTCCAGAGATGCCTAGCAATACAAGCATGATTCCAATCTTTTAGTTTTTTCAACCCAAGTCCCCCCTCTTGTTTTGGAAGCGTAAGTTCGACCGAAGCGACCTTTGCTTTCCGAGCATTAATTGAAGAGCCCGATCAAAGAAAAGAAGCACAAAGCCTTTCAATTTCTTTGAGGACTTTGGTAGGTAGGATAAAAGTATTTGTCCAGTAACTTTAGATGCTAAACAGGACTGGCATGACCAATTGGAGCATTCCAGCAAAAGACAAGTATTTTGAGCTCCATGAGTTGATGCTGGCCATTATTTTATCAATAAGGGGCTGACAATAAACCTAGGATAGCCAGCCAGAAATTAGAGGAACCCCTAAGTATCTAACAGGCAGATCACTCAATTTGAAGCCACACACTTGTGTAATTTGGGGAATAACATGATCAAGAACTCCTTCTAGAAAGATCTCACTTTTTGCTGGATTAAACTTAAGTCCCGAAAGAACATAAAAGTCCTGTAAGATACTAGTGACAGCATTAGCTGCTAGCAAGCTACCATCTGAAAAGATCATTAAATCGTCAGCAAAACAAAGGTGAGTGAGCTGCACTTGGGAGCACTTTAGATGATAAGGAAGATAATTTTCAGCAGCAGCCTTTGAAAGCATACAAGAGAGTACCTCCATGGAAATGACAAAGAGATAGGGTGAGAGGGGATCACCTTGCCTCATCCCCTTGCCACCTGGAAAATATCTACAGAGAGAGCCGTTGATAGAAATAGAAAACATGGCAGTTGAGAAGCAAGCCTTAATCCAAGTGATAAATTTGGGGGGGGGGGGAGGGAATTCATGGCTGCAAGTACATTTAATAGAAAATCCCAGTCTACCGAGTTGAACGCTTTCATCAAATCGATCTTTATAACACATCGACTAGACTGATCAGGTTTATGATAATTATGGACTAACTCATGCGCCAAGAGGATATTGACCACAATGCGTCGATCTGGGATAAAAGCTATTTGGCTGCTGCTGATAAGGGATGGGAGGCATCTTTGTAGTCGATTTGCAAGAATCGTGGAGATGCATTTGTAGATAGTAGTACAGCAAGCAATTGGCCTGAAATCAGTGATCCTCTGAGCATTAGGTACCTTTGGGATCAAACTGATAATAGTAGAATTTATTCCCTTTAGCAGTTTTCCTGTAGCGAAGAATTCCTTTACAGTTTGAATAACATCAGCCCCAACAATGGACCAAGAGGCTTGGAAAAATTCAGTACTATACCCGTCCAGCCCAGGTGCCTTATTCTTCCCTAAAGAGAACATTGCAACTTTTATCTCGGCATCAGTAACCTCATTAGTGAGCATTGAAGATTCAGAAGGGGAAACAGTACGTTGAAGCAGGGACTGAAAATAAGAAATTGAGCCAGCAGAGACATCATGATTTTTCTTTCCTAAAAAATCATAATAGAAGGTTACAATAGCCTCCTCAATCTGGTGTGAATCATGCATCAAAATCCCCTGAGGTGAAAGGAGACTGCGGATGGTGTTTCGGGCTTTGCGAACTTTGACCATATTATAGAAGAAACGGGTGTTTTGAATCACCACAAGATAACCAGGATATCTGAGACCGTTGTCGCATGGAAGACTCCTTGGCTACCCTAAGTTCATAGAGAGATTTTAGCAATGCTTGTTCAAGAGTCAATAGTTCAGGATGTAGAACCCTTGCAAACAATTGAGATTGGACAGAATTTAGCTCTTGTTCAACTAGAGCAATTTTTTTGTGGCAGATCTCCATATGAGGTGCGGTGAAACTTCCTTAAACCAGTTTTAAGAATTTTCAACTTCTGCCAAAGTTGAAACATAAAATGCCCATCAACATGACGACTCCAAGCTGAAGCAATAGTGGGCAAGAAATCTGGATTTGACAGCTAGTAGTTACAGAATTTGAACGGCTTTGGTCTAGAAGTGACAAGAGAGCTGCTAGAGAAAAGGATAGGACTATGATCAGAAACTTCTGGATTGAGAAAAGCTATAGTACTATGAGGAAAAGCCGAAAACCAGCCAGCATTTACAAGAAAGCGATCAAGCTTTCTAAAAATTGGAGAGGCGCTCTGTCGATTTGTCCAAGTAAATAATGGGCCAGAGAAAGTGTGATCAAGCAGCCATTCACTGTCAAGCAAGTATTGAAATTCTCAATCTTAACAGACATATATGTGACAGAAGAGCTGGACTCCAAAGCAGACTTGACAACGTTAAAGTCACCAAGCAAACACCAAGGTTGTGAGCCCACTAAAGTGGCAAAATTGGAGATACTAGGATAAAGGATAGAGGAACGCTCCACAGCAGAATTTGCTCCATAAATGAAGGAGACAAAGCAACTATTATTCTCACCCAGGCAAGCAACATAGCAGTGCAAAGCGTGAGCATTTGAATCAATGACTGTAACATCCACTTTGTCAGACCAAAGAAGCCAAATGCACCCCAGCCTTGCATGCTGGTAATTGTGAGCAAAACTCCACTGAGGTAAAAAGCCTTTTCTAACATCCGAGGCATGGGCATTCAGAATTTTAGTTTCAACTAAACAGACAAGATCAACAAAGCTACTATATACACGTCTAAGTACTGCATTTTGTTTCGAAGGGTCATTTAGACCCCGAGTGTTCCAAAGGAACCACTTCATCAGGTAGGTAAAGAGGGGGGTAATTCACTCCGCATCGGAGAGACCCGAGAGGCTTGCTTTCTAGAACCTCTACCACGCTTAGGTTTAGTGCCATTTGCAACCTGCTTGACCAAGACTGCAACTCCAGCAGCAGCTGCAATGAGGCTTGGGAGGACTAGCCTGAGAGTTTACAGGCGCTGCACAAGAGCTGGTAGTAGGAGAAGTAGCCACAGCAAAAACAATAGAGCTAGCAGCAAGTGGTGCAACAACAAAAGCATTAGAAAATGGCACAGGAACAGTAGTACCATATGTAGGAGGAACAATAAGGGTGGGAACCTCATAAGTACATGATGGCGCAAGTGAATTAGAGGCAGCAAAAGTAGCTGGAGCAGGGGTAGATACAACAACATCAATAGATTTTTACAGGGATAACCTTCTGAACCCATTTAGTAGTCAACTTTTTCTTAGTGCAAGCAAGTTCATGGTGGCCTCAACTATTACAGAAATTGCAATGCTGAGGTTTCTAGGATTAAGAGACAGGAATAATAACCTTCTCACCACATAAGTCTAGGATCAACTCATGCTTAAGGGGTTTTGAGTAGTCCACCTCAACACAAACATTTGCACAGTTGCCTTTAAACAACTTTGAACAGTCTTGATTAGCTTGTAAAGGAGAACCAAATGCACTAGACAGATAACTAAGACCTTCAAGCATCAATAATTACAATGGCATGTTCTTCAGCTGAACCCAAACAGGTAAGATAGGGCCTGATAAATCCAACTTTCCAATCAAGGAATTCCAAGGGCGAAGCAACAATGGAACACCTCCAACATGCCAAGGACCACCATTCAAAGCACAGGAGTACATCAATTCATTAGGAAATTGAATAAGAATGAGATCATCAAGATAAGTGGTAATTGAAACAACCCCTTGTCGACCCCAAATTTTGTTGAGCATGGCATGAATCAACCCCATCTTTAGTACAGTACTAAAAAAATGACCAACTAAACACAAGGAATACTTCTTTCGGCTAGCATCAAGAAATTTAGATGGAATACAAAGTGTTGAATTATAAGCAGCAAAGAAAGGTTCCACAAGATTAAACAGTTGAGGAGAAACAATCTTTGCCCAAGAGTCACGAGACAAAGAAGAAACATGAGGCTTAGGTACTGCAGCATCAGAAGGCGAAGGTACCTGGGAAGCTGAAACAACCGCACCAGGGGCAGCAGGAGCTGCACCAGGAGCAGAATCCGGCAACAGCGAAGCAGAGACATCGAAGCAGGGTAGAGTTGAGCTGTTTGCAGCATCCATTTGAACAAAATTCACTGGCGCGCGTACAACAGCAGGAACATTCTTCCCCTTCAAGCCCGAATTAGGTTTTTTTTTTTTGAGAATCAAATCAAACTTTTCATTGCAAATGAGTTAGGAAATGAATCCTAACAACTATTGCAGAGATATGCGAAGCATATTACAATACAAAGAACATTGTGTATGACTTAAGAATTGGAAACTTTTAACTACCCATTACATTGATACCCTAGAAGTAACATAACTCTTGCATCTCAATGGATAATGCTCTCGGTTTCAAACGAGTCAGCCCTTGGAACCTCATCTTCATATCCGAACAAATCTTAGATAAGATACTAGTTGAAGATCTATAGCATCTTGTAAAATCTCTACGATTCCTCTCCCTCCAAATGTGATAGATGCAGGCAGCAAATGCAACACACAGTATCATTGCTTTCAGGCTCTTCTTTTGCAAATGGCATTTAGCCCAACAAAATTCCAAGTTCCAATCACCAACTGATCGATTAACATTCCACAGAGATAGTAATCTAGTACATATAGATGAAGAGTATGAACATGCAAAGAAAAGATGATCCCTATTCTCACAAAGTAGCAGAATAGAGTAAACAATTAGCAATGGAGATAATACCCCATTGTTGAAGTCGGGATTGAGTGCTCAACCTGTCAAGTATAGCTAGCCATGCAATAAAGTTATGCTTTGATATATGCCCAGGTGACCAAACAACCTTGTGCCAATCTACTCTGTTATGTTTAAGTCTAATGAATTCCCAAGCACTTTGAACATTAAATTTCCCCGAGGTAGAAAAATTCCAAGTTTCTTGATCAGGTAATGAAGAGGGAATAATACCATCAGCCTCAGTTTTGAGTTGAGAAATCAAATTGGAACGAGTTGTTGGCCAACTCCAAACACCATTAGAGATCAAGCTACTAACCTTTGCATGGAGAGGAATCTTGGAGGAAATGAGAAGATTAGGCCGCAATGTAGAACATAAAGAACCTCTTGGAAGCCAAGCATCCCACCAGAAGTATGTGCTATTACCATCCCCAATAAGGTGAGAAAATCCAGCAGAAAACTGTCTTCTCAACTTTAATATTTTCCTCAAACTCCATGAACAATCAGCAGGGACTTCCAAACTCCATAAACTTCTATTCTTGATATAGTATGCATGAATCCATGCCACCCAAAGTGAACCAGCTCTCAAGAGAAGATTCCAAAGATTTCTGGCAATACAAGCAATATTCCAAGCTTTGAGTTCTTTAATGCCCAATCCACCTTCTTGCTTCGGAGTTGTAATATCTGCCCAAGAAACCTTAGCTTTTCTGGCATTTGAAGAAGTACCAGACCAAACGAATGCAGCACACAACCTCTCTATTTCTTTAAGAAGTCGAGATGGTAAAATAAAAAGATTAGACCAATAATTCTGTATGCTATAGAGCACAGAAATGACAAGTTGTAACCTGCCAACAAAAGAAAGTAGGTGAGCACTCTAGTGATTGATTCTGGCCAGGATCCTCTCTATTAAAGCCTTACAAGCAAGGTTCCCAAATCCATGACCATGGCTAACTTTGCATGAGCCACACCAGCAGCATCATAGAGAGTAGATGATGCCATGAGAAGCAAAGCAGAACACCGGAGAATTGAGAAAAGAACAAGGAATTTTGCACAAAATCGTTAAAGGAACTGATTTTTGCGTAAATTCTAGAGAGAGAAAATTAAGAGAGAGAAGCTCTCTTGCTGGTTTGATTTGGGTTCCTCAAGGGGATTTTGGTTTTTCAGTGGGGAGTTTTTTTGGTTTCTAGGGGAAAGAGGTGATGCACTCTTGGAACATGAGATAATGGGGGTGGATTGGCAACGTAAACTTTAATGGGATGAGAGGTATCAGAAGAGATTTTTGAGAGGCTTTTAGCTGTAGAAAGTGTATCGCCTACATTACGAAGGCGAAGGAAGGCAAAACGCTTTTTTGATTTATTTAATTTGCGGGGAATAACCAGTTTGTGACACCCCAAAATATGGAGCTCTTTTAGGTTGGGAGGAAAACCTCCTTTTGGAGATGATTCTATCCCATTGCACAAGACAATCACAATCTTTTCTATGCTGGAGGGTAGGCCTCCCTCTGGAAATGATTTTAGTTTGGTACAACTAAATAGAGTCAATTCTATTAGAGATGGGAGGAGGCAATGCATGTCCCTGGGTAACGACTCCAACACCTTTAAATTTGGAGTATACAAAGTTCCTCTTTTGTTGGAAGGAAGTAAAGCTAGACCATCCACAGATTTTCAAGTAAGGGAGAGATGTTAAAGGCTCGGTTTCCTCATATCCACAGAGAGATTCAAAGTGCAGACAAGTCCTCACAGCAAGATGACTCAAATTCAGGAAGCACCCCAACTGAAAGCATCTAATCTCATTACAGTCACGTATCTCAACTCCTTCTAGCAGTGAATCGGAACACCCCACATTCTCGATTATTTTCAAAACGGTGTCCAAGGTATATAGCTTATTGCTCTGAGTTTGAGATTGTACAAACCAGAGGGTGACCTGTCCAATCTTAAATCATCCCCCAATTGCATGACATTTATGCTAGCAGCTTTGGGAAAAGAATCCACCAGCTTTGTAGTCTTAAGCATTGTCAAAGAAGGAAGGAGATACTGCGGAAGTATCCTCTCAAGCTCCCAGCAATATTCCATGTGCAGTTCTTGGAGGAGAGGGAATGCTTGGCCTTCCCCATCATCCATGGAGGGTGGCATCAATTGTCGCAGCTAAGGCATTCCTGAAATTTCTAGTTTTTTAAGGGATGTGAATACCTTCTTGCTAGAATGTGATCAAGCTGCATTACTTCCGATACCATTGGACAGCTTGGAAGAGGGAACTGTCTGTTTTGCGGGTGCCCCCACCAAAAGAGGAAGAGAAACAGGATTGGTCAAGGGAAAGTCTGCATGTTATTGTTGTTTTTTAGTTTGTTATGCTTTTGTGTGTTACCGAGTTATTCTCTGTTTAGTGTCAGGTTAGGTAAGCATGCTTGTTTAGTAACATGCTTACTCTGTGTCTTCAGAATTCTGTGTGGTCTGCACTAGTACCCATGATAGTGGACTGCACTTTTGGTGTGCTTAAATTTGTTGCAGAAATGTAATGTAGAGTGTGGAGAAATCGTTTTTGTTCTCTTCCAAATTCAAGAAAGTTAGTTCTGCAAGTGTTTCTGAGTGAGTTACATTGTTTAGTGTATGTTGATTGTGGGTTGAATTTGAGGTTAGAATTCTGGAAATTGTATGAATGTTCATCGTGTTCTTGTTCTGTTCTTGAGTGATAATTGTGAGATTTGTCAAACACCTGTTCCTTTTTATTTCTGAGTGATATTTGAGAGTAAACAAAGTTGTTTAAACACAAATAGAACAATTATTTTAGGTTCAGAATCACTTCTGATGACTTCTGAGTTTTGGTGTTCTTGGTGTTCTTGAGGAATTCTAGAATTTCCAAAAAACATCGATTTTATAAGTGCAACATCGATGTTCTAGGAGTTCTGTCAACTTTCCAGAATCGTAAAACATCGATGTTATAAGTGCAACATCGATGTTCTAGGAGTTCTGCCAACTTTCCAGAATTGTAAAACATCGATGTTCTAAGAGCCAACATCGATGTTCTTTGTTTCTGGTTAACACCACGGAGAATCAAACCAACAATTGGTAGCGGAGCAGCTTTGATCTTGCGAGACCAAGCTTATCAACATGGTGAGTAATGCAGCATCAACCTCACATCCATCTTCATCATTGCCAACCCCACCTCCTTTTAATGGAGAAGACTATGATTATTGGGCAGTAAGGATGAAGGCCTTTTTCATGGCAAACGTTTTGTGGGAACAAATTCAAGATGGATTCCAAGAGCCTGAAGATGTTGGGAGTTTGACTGTGACTCAATTAAAAACTCACAGAGAAAATGTTTAAAAGGCCAATATAGCCATCACCTATATGCATTCACTTGTCTCTAAATCAATATTTCCTCTAATTATGAGTTGCACAACTGCAAAAGAAGCTTGGGAAGTGTTGCAGGAAAGCTTTCAAGGAACAGAAAGAACAAGACAGATGAGACTTCAAACACTTAGAAGGGAATTTGAAATGTTGAAGATGAAGGAAGAAGAATCAATCAAAGGTTACTCTTCAATAGTACAAGAAGTTGTGAATCAAATGAGGCTATATGGAGAAAGGATTCCAGAACTCAAGATTGTTGAAAAGGTTCTTAACACAGTCACGGATAGATTCGAAGCAAGAGTAGCAGCTATTGAAGAATCCAAGAATATCACTACTATCTCTATAAATGAGCTTGTGGGATCATTGTATGCTCATGAACAGAGGCAAACAAAGAAGGCAAAATTTTTTCCGGAAGAAGCTTTACTTGTGAGCAAGCTGCTAAGTTCTCTTCTAACAAGGAAGGCTCAAAGTTTTCTGAAGACAAGAAACCACATGCACTGCATATTGCAAAGGCGGGAGGATTTCAAACAAATTTTCCACCTTGCAAGCATTGCGGAAAGGCAAGTCATGCTGAACAGAGATGTTGGAAGACCAAAAAATGCAATTTTTGCCACAATTTTGGGCACATTGAGAGATTTTGTAGAATGAAGCAGGGTCAGGGAACAAATTTAAATCATGTACAACAGGATCAACCTCCTACTCAGCAACAAATACAACCTCAACAACAGGCCAAAATGGTTGATTTTCAGCAAAATGAGGAATTTATATTCATGGCCATCACTTCTAATCATGAATCAAGTACTACAACTTGGTTCATTGACAGTGGCTGCACAAACCATATGGCTTGTGATTCCAGGTGGTTCAAGGAGCTTAATAAGTCTGCTGCAACTCAAGTCAAGGTGGCAAATGGAGAAGTGGTTCAAGCTGAAGGCAAAGGCATTGTTGTTGTCAAAACCAAGCAAGGTACAAAGCTTATTTCGAATGTTCTCTTTGTGCCTACACTAAAGCACAACTTGCTGAGTGTTTCTCAAATGATGAAGAATGGTTACATTGTTGAATTTAAAGATGAATGTTGTGTCATTGTGGATGGAAAGGGTAAATTATTGGGAAAAGTTAAAATGAAGAACAATAGTTTTCCAGTAAAATGGGAATTTGCTTATGAGAAAGCACTTGTTTGTAGTCAAGAAGAGACTAGTCTGTGGCATCGTAGATGTGGTTAATTTAATTTGCAATCCTTGAAATAAGCCTCTGTGAATCAATTTATTAGAGACTTGTCTGTGTTAAGTGAGCTAGAGGGAGTTTGTGAAGCATGTCAAGTAGGAAAAATGCATAGGAATTCATTTCCAACAAATGCAACTTGGAGAGCTAAAGAGAAGCTAAAGTTAGTCCATTCTGATTTGTGTGGACCAATGAGCACTCCATCCTTGAGTGGTAATCTGTATTTTTTACTCTTCATTGATGACTTTTCACGTATGACTTGGATTTATTTTTTGAGACACAAGTCAGAATTACTTTCTGTGTTCAGAAAATTTAAGGCATTAACAGAAAGACAAAGTGAGTGCAAGCTCAAGGTGTTAAGGTCTGATCAAGGAAGGGAATATACATCATTAGACTTTGACAAATTCTATGAAGATCAAAGGATTCATCACTAGCTCTCTGTTGCATATTCACCTCAGCAAAATGGCGTAGTGGAGAGGAAGAACAGGGCTATTGTGGAAATGGTCAGGTGCATGCTTAATGACAAGAAGCTGCCATTGAAGTTTTGGGCAGAGGCAGCTTATACTGCTGTGCATTTGCTGAATAGACCTCCTACCAAGTCTGTTGAAGGAAAGACTCCAATTGAAGCTTGGAGTGAAGTCAAACCAACTGTGAAACATCTGCAAATTTTTGGATCATTGTGTTATGTCCATGTTCCAGATATGACAAGGAAGAAGCTTGAAGCAAAGGCAAGAAAAGCAGTGTTCTTGGGATATAGCTCTCAATCCAAGGGTTATAGAGTTTTCTTGGTGGATGGAGGAAAGGTGGTTACAAGTAGAGACATAAAGTTTGAAGAAAATGGTTTTTGGAACTGGGAGAAGAATGAGGTTGAAAAGAAGGAGGAGCCAAGAGCATCTGTAGAAAAGGAAGAAGACGAATTGAATGAGGAGGACTATGATTCAGATTCTTCACCCTTGAGAACCAAGTCTTTGGCTGAAATATATGAACAATGCAATCAAGTGTGTTTGGAACCAGCAAACTTTGAACAAGCAGTAAGCAATGAAGAATGGAGAAGAGCAATGTAGGAAGAAATGGAAATGATCAAGAAAAATGAAACTTGGGAACTCACACCTAGGCCTACAAACAAGAAGGTTATTGGTGTCAAGTGGATTTTTAAGCTCAAACTCAATGCAGATGGGTCCATTCACAAGCACAAAGCAAGGTTAGTAGTCAAGGAATACTCGCAGGAGGCTGGAATTGACTATGGGGAAACCTTTGCTCCCGTAGCACGTATTGATACCATCAGATTATTGCTGGCTCTTTCTGCTCAACATAAGTGGAAAATTTTTCACTTGGATGTCAAGTCAGCTTTTCTCAATGGTTTTCTTAAGGAAGAATGTATGTGGAGCAACCTGAAGGGTTTATGGAGACGGGAAAAGAAGATCATGTGTGCAGATTAATCAAAGCACTCTACGATTTGAAACAAGCTCCAAGAGCTTGGTATACCAGGATTAATGATCACTTGCTGAATTCTGGTTTTACAAGAAGCATTAATGAGCCAACTCTTTATACCACGATCAATAGTAATGAGGATTTCCTATTTGTATCACTTTACGTGGACGATCTTCTTACCACAGGAAGTAATTTGGAGAAGGTGGAAGCATTCAAGCTTGAAATGGCAAGAGTTTTTGAGATGTCAGATTTGGGGCAAGTTCATCAATAGGATGCGTACATCTTCATCTCACAACAGAAATATGCTGAGGAGATTTTGAAAAGATTCAAGATGAGTGAATGTAATCCAGCAGAGACTCTTTTAGTTGTTGGTGCAAAGCTGAGTTTGAAAGGAGACAAAGAGGCAACTGATGAGAGGGAGTACAGGAGCTTTGTAGGAAGCTTAATGTATCTTACTATCACAAGGCCAGACTTGATGTTCACAGCCAATCTGCTCTCTCGGTTCCTACATGCTCCTAAAAGAATCCATGCTGGAGCAGTCAAGAGAGTCTTGAGGTATATCAGGGGCACCTCAGAATATGGACTGTTTATAGTACCTCAAGTGATGCTCAACTTAAAGGTTTATGTGATAGTGATTGGGCTGTAAGTTGTGAAGATATGAAGAGTACAACAGGTTTTGTACTTTTAATTGGCTCAAATCTGGTGTCTTGGTGTGCAAAGAAGCAAACTGCCATTGCTCAGTCCACTACAGAGGCAGAATATTTGGCTACAGGAGCTGTTGTTAATCAAGTTATTTGGTTGAGAAAATTACTCAAGGATCTTGGTCAAGAAAATATGAAGGCAACTGAACTCTTCTGTGATAATCAAGCAGCAATAGCTATGATTAAAAATCCTATTGATCATGGCAGAACCAAACACATCAAGATCAAGTACCATGTTATAAGGGAGGCAGAGCATGAAGGTGAAGTTCAGGTTCAGTATTGCAACTCCGAAAGTCAAGTAGCTGACATATTCACCAAGGCACTTCCAAAAATGAAGTACCAATTGCTGAGAGCTCAACTAAATGTGTGCAGCAGCTTGATCAAGAGGGAGTGTTAGAATGTGATCAAGCTGCATTACTTCCGATTCCATTGGACAGCTTGGAAGAGAGGACTGTCTGTTTTGCGGGTGCCCCCACCAAAAGAGGAAGAGAAACAGGATTGGTCAAGGGGAAGTCTGCATGTTATTGTTGTTTTTTAGTTTGCTATGCTTTTGTGTGTTACCGAGTTATCCTCTGTTTAGTGTCAGGTTAGGTAAGCATGCTTGTTTAGTAACATGCTTACTCTGTGTCTTCAGAATTCTGTGTGGTCTGCACTAGTACCCATGATAGTGGACTGCACTTTTGGTCTGCTTAAATTTGTTGCAGAAATGTAATGTAGAGTGTGGAGAAATCGTTTTTGTTCTCTTCCAAATTCAAGAAAGTTAGTTCTGCAAGTGTTTCTGAGTGAGTTACATTGTTTAGTGTATGTTGATTGTGGGTTGAATTTGAGGTTAGAATTCTGGAAATTGTATGAATGTTCATCGTGTTCTTGTTCTGTTCTTGAGTGATAATTGTGAGATTTGTCAAACACCTGTTCCTTTTCATTTCTAAGTGTTATTTGAGAGTAAACAAGGTTGTTTAAACATATATAGAACAATTGTTTTAGGTTCAGAATCACTTCTGATGACTTCTGAGTTTTGGTGTTCTTGGTGTTCTTGAGGAATTCTGGAATTTCCAAAAAACATCGATGTTCTAGGAGTTCTGCCAACTTTCCAGAATCGTAAAACATCGATGTTATAAGTGCAACATCGATGTTCTAGGAATTCTGCCAACTTTCCAGAATTGTAAAACATCGATGTTCTAAGAGCCAACATCGATGTTCTTTGTTTCTGGTTAACACCAGGGAGACTCAAACCAACACTTCTTATTATTAGAGTTGCCAATATTGCGGTAGAACTCTGGACCTACTGTCACAATACTATCAAATCGCACTATCTCGAGCACTTTCAAACACTCCATCTGTCCAAGTGCCGGCAACTCAGTGCAATATCTAGCTCCAAAGAGACATAAAGTTCCTAGATTCGAGAAATAAGAAGGGTCCCTTAACCAATCTGGAAATTTTTTACCACGGAAATCATAGATGCTTAGATCTTTCACGTTAGTATTGGGTCATAAATGCTCAAGAATCTCCCTGGATTGTTGCAAACTGGAGTCATCTCTATCATTGTTTGTTTCACATATGAAAGAGTTCCGGCTGTGATTCCATCTCAAATCTAGTTTCTCAATGAACCTCTTGCTCTTCAGATTGGCTTCAATAGCATGACAAGCATCCACAATGTTTTTAAGGTTCCAAATACGAAGTTCTCCACGAAGATTTTTTAGTGGCCCCAATTCTGCAATGCTTGAACTCGCCGGTTCTCCAACAAAGAAATCTGTTAACACTACTAGCTTTGTAAGTTGACCCACTTTTGGTGGCATCTCCAAGATTTTTGTATTTCTAATATCAAGGTAATGCAAATTGGTGTATCCTTTCATGGTGGTTGGGAATCGTCGCATCTTTGTGCCTTGAAGATCAAAATATCTCAGCTGCTTCAAGTTCCCCAGTAGATTAGACAACTCTACAAGCTTACTGCAATATCTCCGATTAGTGTTTGCAGACAGTATAAGATATACACATCTTCAGGTAAACACTCTATTTCCGAATGAGAAAGATCCATGTATCGCAAATGTTTGAACTTGCCAATTGAATTTGGCAACCTGTGGAGATGTTCGTCGTGAGTCAAACGAAGCACTCATTGAGGATTGGTCAACAGATGAAGAAAATTTCCCCCAACATCAGTGTTATTTGTTGAGAGTGTACGCAAAAATATTGCTTTCTGTATTTCCTCCTTTACAGAGCCCGAATCTTTTATATCAAAAGACAATATCTGGTCCGTTTAGTAGCTATTGCTGACCTGTCAGGCTTCTCCACTCTACAGCAAAATTCTCCAGATACATACCTAGCCAAGTCATTTACCAAATCATGCATGGAGAGTAATCTTGGATTAAGATTTGATTGTTCTGGAAAAGACCTTGATATAAGACCTTGGATGCACTTCTCTCCTATTTCTTGTTTCTCAACATCTCTATTTTGGAATAGAAGACCTTCAGCCATCCACAAACGAACTAATTCCTCCTTGTCAATGCTGTAATCCTTGGGAAATATGGCACAATATGAGAAACATTGCTTCAA
Source organism: Turnera subulata (assembly GCA_028386065.3). Classification (NCBI taxonomy): domain Eukaryota; kingdom Viridiplantae; phylum Streptophyta; class Magnoliopsida; order Malpighiales; family Passifloraceae; genus Turnera; species Turnera subulata. Next base: position 9,032 of record JAKUCV010000397.1, on the reverse strand, counting down.
ATGTGAAGGCATATAATGATAACTTAATTTTAGAGCTGGAAGAACTTTTGCATCAAGGAACTGATCCCAATAAGAACTCTTCAACACTTCTTCCCATTCTAGGACATCCCTACTAAAGCTTAAGAGACTTCCCACTGCTTTTATGGCCAGTGGCAGGCCGTCACATTTTTCAAGTATATCTCTGCCAATTCGACTTAGCTATGGATATAGAGATGGATCATGCTCATCAAATGCATGGACTGCAAACAGTAACCAGGGATCGTTGCCATCTAATTTCTCCAGCTGCAAACGGGTAGTTGTTTTCACTGATGCCATTTTCTCATCGCGTGTGGTGATAAGGATTTTACTTCCTTCAGCCACAGACTTGAAAGGTCGCAGCAAAAAGTCCCATTGAGCTGTATCAACACTCCAGACATCATCTAAAACAAGCAGAATCTTTTTGCTTTCTAATGCTTTTTCTAACTCCGTGTGGAGCTGATCATTAGTCATGCCATCACACTTCATATTACCAACACTCTTCAGAATATCTTCTGTCAACCTTCGAACACCAAAAATTTCTGAAACACAAACCCAAACTTTGAGGTTGAAGCACTGGTTTGCTTTCTCATCGTTATACGCTAGTTGAGCCAAGGTGGTTTTGCCAATGCCACCGAGACCCACAATTGAAATCAGCTCAAAATGCTTTCTATTTGATTCATGAGACAGTAACAATTCAACCAGCTTGTCCTTCTCATGGTTTCTAACATAAGCATGCTCATCAACTAGAGAAGTGGTCGGTATTCTATTAGCCTGTGGGATGTGTGCAACATCCTTTTCTATGAGGCGAAGAGTAGCCTTCTGTTGAACTAGATATCCCATTGTCTCAAGGATCCCCTCTAACTTTCCATTCAACTCTCTGTTTTCCTTGTGCTGAGCTGGATTAAGAGAGGAAAGAATTTTCCGCACCAGAAGTTTAGGTTTCTTCAACTCATGTGCTTTAAACTCCTGTTGAAGAGATTGAAATGCTACCTCATCCAGCACGTCGTCAGCATGGTAGGCAGCATCCTTGAGCTCATCAAGCCACCTCTGCACGTCTCGATTTGTCATCTGCTTCTCCTCAGGATCATTTAGCAATCTGCTAACAGTGATCATCGTTATCTTCAGCTTCTCCAGTAGCTTATCGTTAAGTTTTCTGCCGCTCTTGAAGAAGCCAACCACCTCAGGGGATGCCAACTTTTCCACCAAGATGGAAAAGACAGCTGAGAGAGCAGCTCCCGCAACCAAGGCTTCAGCCATAGTTTCTTCTGTTTGGTAGAAGATGATTTAAGCAGGAACTACTGCAGCAATTTCAAGAAAAAGTACCAAATGAAAATGAGAACAGTTCGATCAGTTTTAAAAAATTAATAGGGAAAGGCATTACTTGAGCAAGAAATGAAAGATTTGATGAACTTTTATCAAACACTTACTAAGAATAAACTGGTACAAGAGTTATAAAGACTCAACAAATACCATGAGAAGGTGAGAAAGAGCAATGCATCAGTATAACTAATTGCTTTGGCTTTTCTAGCAGCGACGGGTCACCTGTAAGGGTCTGAAGTCTAAGACTTGTATTTTTTTTTGGCTTTTATGCTTTGGTCAACTTATGAACTTGTCAGCACAAAAAATGGCCAATCAGTAGCCAAACAGCTGGGAAGTATGTATAATTATAAAACTACTCTGGTCTTTAATTATTTATTTATGTCATCACGGCCTCAATAGGATGAATAATTATTTGCAAGTGGATCTGCAATTGTCAAGGGTGGTTGTTTACTAAGACAGCTGGTTGGTGATTAACCAGAACCTAACTGCCTCATCTCTAAAAATGCTAAGTAGCTTTCTTAATCAGTAGCTGGTTTGCCTTTTGCCAGCAAGAGTTTTATTTAATTATAAAGAATAGAGGGGGGAAAAAAAAAGGAAAAAAAGTGCTGGTAAACAGCAAACAGGACAGGACCTGAATTTAAGGAGGATGATTGTAGATGAACATGTGAAGGGAGAGGGAGAGTTCTGTTTAAGGGAGGATGTATTGTGGGTTTGGTTTGGATTGCAGCTTCAAAGGGCTTCTAAAACTAAGATAGTGCTGTCGAAAATGCAAACTATCAGAGCCAAATCTCAAGTGGATCTGCACTTGCAAAAATTAAATCAAACAATACAAATGAACATTTGCAGAATATTGTATGCTAACGATCTTTATTAAGTTCGCAATGTCACAGATTATTCAAATAATTAATATTGCTTCGAAGGTAAATATGCCAGGGAATACATTTTATAGCAGAAAGTACGAACTAATGGAATTTAACAGAACAAGATCATACTCAAAGGAATATAGTGCTAGATCTCCATGAGTTGGGTTGTCCTTGGATTCAGCAGACAAAAGCAAACAATAAAATTATCCTCATTGAGGATAATTTTCGCAAGAGATTCAAAGAGTCTCCATCTCTCAGCTCCAGAACTTCATAGGTGCCTGTCACACAAAATCAGACATTAAGCAGTCAGTAGATCAACACCTCTTGCACAGTGATCATTAACATAATTAGAACTGATTGATCAGAAAAACTAAGCTCATAATCAAGACTGAAGCATATCAGTATGCCACTAATTAAGATCCGCCACATGCATACATTATGCAGAACCCCAAAAACACAATTTCCCACCTCATGCAATCACTAAAGTTCATACGAAGCTATCCACTAAAACTAATCAACAACAACAGCAAAGAATGGAATAAATAAAAAAAAAATAAAGAAAAAGAAAATGTGATGAGAGAAAAATTGGATTTGAAATTGACAAGTAGCCTTTCTTTGGAAACGACCATCACTGCAAATTTTCTTGGCAAGATCATTTCATCAGACACTTCGGAACCCGGAATTCAATTGCTTCGAATCTCATGCAATCACTTGAATTCTTACTAAACTATCACAAAAGCTGATCAACCAGAATAGTAAGGAAAGAATCTACTAAATAAAGAACAAAACAAACAGTGATAATAGAAGAGATGAAAGTTAACCTTCAAAAGGAATTGCATTGCATGTCCTATAACTCTCCGTGGTTGACTTTTATTGTGCTATGTAAGCAATTATATAATGTTCTCTTTGTTGTTCTCGTTCAGTTCAGGAAATTAACTCCAATGAATCATCTTCCTGTCAAATTAATTGAACAGATCACAGAAAAGCTAAATTATCACAAAGTAATGAAGCTTCACAAGTTGAAATTATGATACTAGCTTGCTTTTATATACATAGTAGTGAAAAGGATTCTAGCTGAGGCAATTACAATTATTACATTACCCCTTCCAGCGTGCACCCGATGTGAGCAATTACCAGGGCCCCATGCTGATCTTTGCACTCTTCACAACAGTAAGCACCATGATTTGGGTTTCTTGGCTCACAACAAATTTCACAATAATATTCCCCAGAATCATCTTCACGCATGGAATCCACAAGAGTAAGTGGATGACAATGCATGTTGCGCTTGATGACTTTTTTTGGTAATGGGATGCAATCGAGATGAAAATTCATATCGCACTCCACGCAACGATAGAAAGAGCTGCTACATTCTTTACCACAAACTTTACATTCAAAATACCTTTCTGGCTGCATAGATTTTAATTCTGGATGCCCTTCTTTAGCAAAACTAAAAAGAACATGGTCGTGGCAGCTAGATTTGAGTGTGGATGTTATGTATTCTGCACAACTCAAATGAATAGCAAATCTAGCGCACTCGCTACAAGCATATTCCATGCCTAACAACATGTAGCTGTCGCAAGCTTTGCATCGAGAACGAAACCTTACATTCTTAGCAACAAGGGAATGCTGTGGATGGTATATATGTTGTATGGTCGTTGGGAATTTACCACATCTTTCATGGAAAATTCTAAAGCAATAGAAACAACCGTATGCTGTTGTATCTGAGACAGGGAAGGTACATGCCTTGCAAGCAAACTCCCTATTGCTGGTGTAAGAGATTGGTGTTAATTTATGATCATGGATGGAGCAGACAACCGTGTTTTTCTTGTTCTCTGAGGTGTGCAATTGATGAGAAGTTAAAGATGAAGCACATTTTAAGTCAAGCTGAAACAAGCATTCTTGACATTTATAGCCACTATCAAAGGAAACATGTAAACATCCATCACAAAAAATAGGAGCTGTACCATTTGAAGCATGTAGCAAGAGAGGGTGTAAGGAGTGGAGAGGGTGTCTTATGTTTCGTGGCAATTCGGCACAAAGTTTGTGGTAATGAAGGTTGCAAAATTCGCAGGTATAGTATGATGATGAATAAGGTATTTGATTATGGCAGGCATCACACACTACTGGAGACGGATTGTCATCTCCATACTGATGAATGGTCAAGACATGATTGTTGCCGAACTCTTCAATCTGAACATATGGTGGATGAGTTCAGATTCACTCTTTTCTTTTTCTCAATTTCAAATTTACCAAAAGTAAAGGATAGATGTTACCTGAATTTGCCTTTGGCAATGGGGTTTCCTTTCCGGTTCATGAAAACCAACAAGGGCAGCATTTTGTGGCTGGATCTGTTTCGTGACTTCTTCTCCAGGATCGTCACTAACCATCGGGCTCCAGTTGATCAGCGGATATTCCTGAAAGAGATAGGTGTACTTAGTTTTAAATGTTCAGAATTTGAATAACTGAATCACGATAAAGAAAGAAACTAAGCGACAAATACCTGAGAAATCATGCACTCAATATGAGCAGCAAAAGGGACATCATCTGGACATTCCCTGCAGCGGTAGACAGGGTAGTCTCCGTGTCTTCGCATACCACAGGAATGGCAATAGTACTCCCCTGAGTCATCTTCTACGTAAGAGTTCTCCAAAGTTAGGGGATGACAATGATCATCGGCGCAGCGGACGGTATCAGGCAACCCTAGGCATCCAAGATGAATGTGGTACTTGCATTGCAGGCATTTGTAGTAGGATGTTTCGCAGTCAGTCTTGCAGGCATCGCATTGATATTTAATATCGTGATCAGCCCTCAAAAATTTTTCATGAACGTAATGAATCCAGTGCTCGTGCCTCTCGTGCTTTACGGGAGCCGTGAACAAAGACTTTGCCACACAGGAGGAATGGAATCTGCAACGGCAAATCAAGCACTGATAGATCATCATTCTTCGATCAAACGAGTCATGGCAGGCAACACAACGACCATGGGGTCTTTCGGTACCACTTGGTTTATAAGCCCGAAGAGGGTGCTTCCGGTGATAAGGATGCCGAATCTCCTGGGTCAATTCCGCACAAGACTCATGCAGATAAACACAGCACTCACAGCAACCGTAGCCTGCACCAGCAATTGGATCCCCGCATAGCATACACTCTATCTTGGGTAGCTTACAGTTGAAAAGGGCGAGAAGGTGATCCGGGTGGATATAATGTTGTTTGGTCCTCCTGGCTGCTTTGGGTTTACTACTCTCTAGTATTCGGTTGTTGTTCATAAGAAGAGCACAATTGACATCAAGGTTGAAATCACATTCTTCACAGCGGTACACAAACCCAACCAAAAAGCAATCTTACACTCTATCTTGGGTAGCTTACAGTTGAAAAGGGCGAGAAGGTGATCCGGGTGGATATAATGTTGTTTGGTCCTCCTGGCTGCTTTGGGTTTACTACTCTCTAGTATTCGGTTGTTGTTCATAAGAAGAGCACAATTGACATCAAGGTTGAAATCACATTCTTCACAGCGGTACACAAACCCAACCAAAAAGCAATCGCATCCGTCGCAAATGTAACCATTGTCCGTAGACCATGTAGCATAGCGAGTTGTCAAAACCAGAGGGTGAGGTGGGTGAAGAGGGTGGTGTGGTACCTGAGGAGGATAGGATGACTGGTAGCATGATTCACATAGCCTGAAGAAGCAACCAAATTCTCTGCAGAGATAGGACGGACCCCCCAATTCTCTACTACATCCACAGCAAAAACCTATCCAGGAATCGCCATTACTGTATCTGTAAATTTCCAACTGCAACCCATCATGTTCGTGGCTCCAATGCTTTATCCCCATCTCCAACTCCTTCCCTGAACACCCAAAAAGAGCTGATTAATATATATAGCCAGAACTAACTCTTTTAATTGAAGCAAGCTGACCCAAGTCCCAATAACCGGAAATCTTCTATTAAGTTCCACTGCCGTCCAGATTGAACCGCTGGCTACTGCCATTTCTTTTTATATTTCTGCGTGTCAGGCTGTAACCAACCACCAAGTAAATACATTAATGATCATCCAGATTCATGGCTTATTTTAAAACATTACATATAGATTAGGATGACTCATCCATGATTCATGGCTTCAATATTCTTTTATTTCAGAGATATAGATTGGACCTTCGACTTTTTTTATTACAGGTTTTGCTAATATATTCAACTGCCATCCCTATTCCGCCAATTTTAGTAATGTTCCAATTCTTCCTGTTATGTTCGAATCCCCCAGATTCGACCTTGGTGGATGTGGGGGAAAGACAAAGCCATCTTCATGATAGTTGGAAAGGAGAAACTTCTTGCCTTTCGCAAGATGCTAGTTCCACCTATTTGTTAAGTAACATAGTTCATTGCCACGATCTGTGTCTCCTAAGTTATTGCCACGATCTGTGTCTCCCAAGTTTTATGATGTGTAATATTAAGGGATTGGCTCCTCTCCTGTTGGGGGTAACAGGATAGATCCTGTTACTCCAATCACAACCGTTAAATTAAATCTAACGGTTGATAATTATTTCATATTAAAAAGATAATTTTTCAATCTAAGATCTAGGAATGTAACGCTAGTATATTTCAGTTTCAAAAACCTCAAAACCCAACCCAAGGATAACTACACAAAAAGTAAAGAACAAAAAAATACACAGAATCAAAATATCTTCTACTCTTCTTGCACCAAGAGTTCTTTCCACGCATTAGTTTAAGAATGAGGGTGGATTTTGAAGGAGGAGAAGAATAGATTCTAAGGCTGGTTACAACTCTATATGATTGTTTAACAAATCCACTCATCAGTTATTTTTACTCTACTCTTTGCAATAATCATCAGTTCATCTCTAAAAAAAGAAAAAGAAATTCTTTCTTTTCAAATCTTTTTTATCTCCCTCTCTCTATGTATTGTGTATAAAAATTAAATTGGGAGAAGATATCATTTGTAGTTTTGTTGTCACTGATATCTGATGTTTTGTTTGGAGAAATCAGTTTGCAGATTCAAATAATTGAGAAGAAGAAAAGGAGGAGAAGAGGAACCAATTTAGTTTTTTTTAGTAAAGAGAATAGAAGTCAATTAAATATTCAGTATCATGTGCTTAGTAAAAAATTATCTTTTTAATATAAAGTAATTATCAACCGTTAGATTTAATTAACGGTTGAGAATGGAGTAACAGGATCTATCCTATTATCCCCAACTGGAGAGGAGCCCAATCCAATATTAAGTTAGATTTAGGAACAACTAGGGTGATTCCCGCGCTTGGCTGCGGGTAATTTGCTCATAATAGGTTTATACACAGACAAAGATTATTTTAAAGCAAGGTTCATTAAAATTTAATATGCACGTGTGAACAATTGTGGTAAGTTTTTAATTCATCATCAGAGCAATTGGTAAAAGAATGCATAGAGACAATGGTTAATCAATAAATTGTAAGTCAACTCAATTTATTCATACAATGAATTTTTCGCTGCAATTCGTATCAATGAATTTTCTCTACAATTCGGGATGAGTAGCATCAAGGTTATTTCGTCCCTCTCTCTCTCAACAGGTTACTCTCTCAATTCTTATCTTTGCCTCATAAAATTGCTCCCTATGATTATTTGTTATTATGAGACATAATTTTTTTTAAAGCTCATATTAATTTTTACGTTCACAATTTTTTTTGTCAAACATAGATTTTTTATTCTTATTTCTAGGTTGATTTTATATTATTTCTCTAATTATAAAGACATGTATATTTTTTCCATAGTTACTAACATTTTTATACATTTTTTCAACTTATTTATTTGTATGAATATATTTAATCTTTAAATTTCAATCTTGCAAAACTTTACTATCAATAAACGACACAGTGTTGAGTTTACTGTGAAGCCTGTGAGCAGATTGAACTGCCCGTGCCTCACCAGTATTTTGCTCGTGCTTCACCAGTCCCTACCTGCCTTCAATCTATGTTTTTTTTTTCTTCTTCCTGCCTCACCAACACACCATATCATCACCAGCTTACTCCCATCTGAAGTTTTCCTCTGCAAATCCACTGCCCAACCCATACCCTTTCTTTCTTCTCAAAACCAAACCAGAAAAAAAAAAAACAAAACAAAACACTTACCAGCACCCAAAGCTGTGTCGTTTTGGCACCCACACACACCCCTCCCTTCTTCTTTTCTTTTTTCTTCCTCCTTCCCCTCTTCACCGCCACCGTGGCCGAGACCCGTGAACCACACCCGAGCCACCTGCAACCGCCGCCAACACCTCACGCACCCATCAGCCACCTCTCTTCTCCTCCTCCTCGCTTTCGTCGCCGTCGAGGCAAGCCAACGCCCTGCTGCATCGCCTCGCTACCCGACGGACAGCCCCCATCTGCCGTCGCCATTGCCTAGCGCCGCCTGTGTCGTCGTCGTCTCGCACCTCGTTCGACCGCGCCGCCCCGTCGCCGCCTATGAAACACCCGTGTCCCAATTTTACAAATAAAAATACTTAAACAAAGAAATTTACCAAAATGCCCATGAAACCCAGGACACGAAATCCAATACCAAATCATTCTCCAAAAATCTTAATAAAACGAGATGTCATAAACAACAAGAGAAAACTGGCTTATCAGCCATAAGCCAACCCGGCATCCAGCCGAAATGAAACGCCCGTGTCCCAATTTATTAATATAAGTTATAAATTAATTATAGATTGACCAAATTTCCCTTATCATTCCCGGGACACCCGTATCCCAAATCATCCATTAAAGAATTTATAGCATGTGAAGTGACCAAAATGCCCTTCTCCACGGGATACAAAATCAACCACATAATCAATGAACAATTATACAACAAATTAC
>JAKUCV010000396.1:0-16083 GCA_028386065.3 Turnera subulata | reverse complement strand
GTGGGCTCAGAATTTTAGTTGGGTTTGGGTTGGATATTGATAGTGGGCTTGGGTATATGGGCTGAGTTTGTTGGTTGTGGTTAGTTTTGGGCTCGTGATGATGGGTTGTGGGCCTAGGCTTGGACTGGGCTGCGCATGGGCTGGATCCGGGCCTGGATGGGTCTGGACTGGGTACTATGCAAGGCCTGGACCAACACTATTTGGCCCAGACCAGAAATAAATAAAAATAAATAAATAAATAAAATAATAATAATAATAAAATCTGGATATATATATATATAAAGACTATATAATTCTGAAAATGTAATTTTGAAAAGGGAATAATTTTGGGAAATAAATAATTTGGAAATATATATATACTTAGTAAATAATAATTTCTGGGAAGGAAATAATCGGTAATTTTGGATAATTATTGTAAATGCTATTTGGGGAAAGAAAGTATATAGGTACATTTATTGATACGAATTTATTTTTAGGAAGTAACTTCGTATAACTGGTTTTTCTAGAAATATAGTTTCCTAATATAATAATATTTGGATAATTATTATCGGCAAGTAATATATTTTACGAAAAACGTTTTGGAAAATATATATATAAGTTATATTTTTCCAGAAAATTTTGGCAATTATTATTATTTTGTGAAAAGTAGAATTAATTTTTGAAAATATTTTTAAAGAGTTTTAATTAAGGTATGGTACCGACATTATATTCGGAAATACGTACGGTAATTATTTACGGTAAAAGATGGAAAAAAAAGAATAAGTAATCGGGAAGGGTAATTTCGTAGCATTGGCATCATAGTATACCGATTATGTGCATTTATGTGTGTGTACATTGTTTTGTGTATAGGTTGATATCTGGCAGTTTTCCGAGGAGCCGGCGTCGTACCAGACATTATTTTCCGAAGTTGAGTAATCGGCCAAGGTGAGGATGGATAAACCCTGATATGTGCCCGTGATGCTGTGTGTGTAGTTTTGTGGTTTGTGTATATTTATTGTTTGTTTGATCTGCTTGAATGATTGTTGACTGTTACATGATTGCTATGGAATTGTTGATGCTGTTGAAGAAACGTGTTAGTCCTGTGTTGTTGTGTTGGTAATATTGTTGAACTGTTTGATGTGAAAGATTGGTGATATGAAATTGTTGACTGGTTGAGCTTGAGAATTAATCTGTGATGATTACGACTGTTGTGATGTTGTTGTTGTTGATGTTAGTCTGTGTTATTGGATTTGTGATATTGTGTAGAGGATAATGATGAACTGGTCGATGTGGATAATTGAGGAAAGAATAATGAGTATTGGAAACGGAACTGGATTTGATTGTGAGATGATGATGTAATTGTCACTTGGAAAGTAGAGGTACGACCCGATGGTTTGAAAATTAATTCTGAGATGCTATTGTTGGTTACTTGTTTTGGTTGACATGATGATGACTGTGGTTAGGGTATACCGAATACCCAGTGGCTCGGATATGCCGAATATCCGCGGTGGCTCGGATATGCCGAATATCCGCGGTGGCTCGGATATGTGGGTTGGTTCTTGACCTAGCATCCGGAATTAATTAATAACCAGGTACGACCCTAGCTTGTCCAGTGACGGGCCCGGAAGATAAAATTGGTATTAAGAAAATAATTAAGCATTCATTGGTCTTGATATAGTTGTTATGATAGTTTTCTTGTGATGTGATTGGTTGAGCTTGATATGATTTGGTGAGAGTCCTCTGTCGTGTTGGTTGCGATAATTTTCTCTGTTGTGTTGTTTGAGTTGTAATCCGATGTTATGCTGTTTGTCATAGATTCATCTGATTTGATTGTTGTGTTTACCTCGAAAGTGTTATGGTTGAATATATCACTGTTTATCTTTCGTCGGTGAGCGCTTCGGACTCACCCCTCGCCTGCGGGGTTTCATCCCGTAGGATGAGTTGTTTCATGTACAGGCTTGGTGCATTCCAGACAGGCTGCAGCGTTTCCCTTGGACAGGCTTGGATCCATAGATTGCATGTGTCGCATACAGTGTTAGTGAGTGAGTTTAAGTCTTCCGCTGTGCATATTGTTATTGTTGTTGGGCCAGTTTCATTATTATTGATGATATTGATGTTGGGCCGTAGGGCCATATTGTAGTTTATACTTTTGGGCTGTTGAGCCAGGGTTATGCTTTATACACTGTATGCTAGGCCTTGTTGGGCTGGGTTGTCACAGTTCCGGCACGTGTTTACTGTATACGGTAAATACGGGTCGGGGCGTCTCATTAGTAATTGTCTTTATATTATACATATATATGTATTAAAGTAAAGACTAATTTCTTTCTTTCAGTTGAATTGTGGTTGTGACATATTTCATGTTTTATAAAAAATGAGTTTTCACACACACATCTCCAAATGATCACATGTACCTCACTGAAAATATGTTGAGGATTATAATAAATTATATTTTAAAAAAATTTTCAATTTTGTAAAGTAAAATACATCTCTTTAATAAATTGTTTTTAGTATTGAAGAGTCATGTTAATAATGATTAATTTAAATGAACTGTTATTCAATCAAAGCGACTCACTGCAACTGTGAAGAATCAGAAATAAAAAAAGTTACAAATTTAATTATTCAACCAAGAGACACCAAAGAGTCAAATGACAATGATGACACTTGATGATTTATCTACATAGGCTATTGCATAAATTTTTGACTCATTATTTTTTAGATTTCCTCCATGTCCAAGCCTCCCATAACAGGCGATATAGCGAGCACATTAGGCATACAATAGAAAACTACACAAAATCAAACTTGAAAATGCATTCATCGTATCCTTCCTAATCATATCATCAACTCCCTTTGATATAGAAAAATTTAGCTTTTACCTCACTTTTTCTTTGTTGGTGAACAATAACCAAAGCAGGCAGAGAACCATCCAAGCATCAATGGTTTGAAAATAGTATTGCGTAATTTCATTCCAAATAATTAATTCTCCTCTCTACCGACTCAATCCCATTCTGTTAAACTATATATAGAAGAATAATAGTCTAAGTGGTATGATTTTAAGCCCAAATAGTATGAGTTGAATTTTAATATATATGCTCATACATAATTTCGTATACCTCTACTTCGTTTCGTATGTCACCGACCAGCTTGTGTATAATACTGAAAGACGACTAGCTAATTATACGTTGAGAGGGTAAATATGAAATAAATGAATTAAGTTTCGAGGCTGGTATCGAGGAGAAAGGATCTGAAATGCTTATTAAAACTCAACACGTCTTATATTTAAAAATAAAATGAAAAAAAAAAACTAAAAAGAGAATACCATTGGCTGCTATTCGGTCTTTCCGGGACCCTTTCACATGTACTAAGAACTTACGGCCCGTTTGGTTGGGTGTAATGAGATATAATGGAATGGAATCAAATAAAATCTATGCCTAAAATTTAAGAATAGATTTCATTTGATTCCATTCAATTACATCCTATTACACCTAACCAAATGGGCTCTTAATGGGTTAGGTTAGATGTGTCAAAGTGTGCACATCTTCATGCCAGGGCGGAGTAACATGGATTGGGCCAGCTAGCTAGCATTCAACTTTTTCCTATCCTTGAGTCGTTAGCCCACTCTGCAAGTCTTCTGAGAAAAATTGTCATTTGTGATCAAATCCATGACCCCTTGGGTAAATTTAAGGGCGATGCTACTGTTCTTTAAATCCATTTGTGAGTTATATACGGCAGTTTTCGGTTTCTGTTTTTTTATAAAAAAAAAATTGAACATTGTCAAGGAAATATAGTACCAACTGTTTAGATGATCATCAACTGTATTTTGGAACTGAAATAATGTGGAATGCCTGGTATTTCTCTTTGATATTTAAAAGTCAAACTTCGGTTGCTATGTTAAATGGGAAAAGATCAGTAACCGAACTAGTACTGTGCGTAAGTATGCCCTAGCACTAGCAGATTGCCTGGTAGATTCTCTTTTTGCGGGTCCACAATTGAATTTTTGCTCCGCCATACCATAGGGTTTCCTGATAAACTATAGTAGCCAGCCTATCATCCCCTTCTCATGTTCACATTAATTCAATTCTCTTTCTCATGGGGTTTACGATTTACAGGTCATGGCAGCACTATAGCTACATTTCTTTTTTCTTTTCTAATTCACAAACAATAAAGTAAACGGAAGCAGAGACGGTCAGTAGGGAGCATTGCATTAACGTTTCTGGTCCCTCTCCCCTTTTTCCTATCACTGAGTTTTTGTTTTGTTTTCTTTGGAAAAGATAGGGCTGCGACAAACCCAAGAGAATTCTCTTGTCCCTGATCTGTCTTAATACGAAAAACCAGACATTGTCTCTTGCCTCTTGCAATCTAACAATCATTCAATAGGATCCCTTCTCTCTTACGCACACATGATGCACCCTCAAAAAAATTTTTAGACACTGCTCTGAAGCTTCCACTTTCACAGAGATTTTAAAAACAAAAAAATGGTACCAAAAGTTGATCGCCAGAACAGGAACCAGAGCTTCGCTTATCCATTCTTTTAAGTGCAAAAACCCACCAAAAATGAGATTGCCCTGCCCCCGCACGTACATTTAGCCAGTCTGGTGTGTTTGCCACAGAACTGAGCAGAGCACTAGTGGCATTGCTTGTGTCTACTACCACTACATTGCTAAATGGCCCTATGGGTGGTACTGTATGCCAACAAAACTGCACAAATTGACTTGTCAAAATGCGCGTGAAAAAGCATGCTCCTGCCGGGTGAATTCTCCATCAAACCAAACCACTATTACCTTGACCATATTCAAATGCAAAGCCCGCCACCTTGGCATAGCAGCAGTAGCACATCAAGATATACTCTCTTTTAGATTTAGACCATCGCTTTATTCTTCCTTTTCCTTATTGAAGGAACACAAATTCAAAACTGAAACTTCCCCTTACTTTTTCCCACCCACTTCCTCTTTTTTTTATTTTCCTGTTTTGCTACAGCTGAAAAAAAACCCTGAAAACTCATAAACACTCAACTCCCTCTTATTATTTCCATTTCTTCCAAAAGAAATGAAACTCCTGCCTTCTCCCTCTATTTCCTCTACCTCCACTGCCTCTTTTGATGCAAATATATGCACTTCAAAAAGCGGCACTGCAAATTGCCTCACAGGCATTCTGCGTAGAATTCTTTGCTCCCGCAGCCTCCCTACATACCCATCTGACCAAACCACCGAAACCAGTTCAGTAGTTTGTTATACTAATATTAAGGACCAAAAGCCGATCAAGTCAAATGAGAGAGTCGAGGCCTTGGTTACTAATCCACCAGGGGTTGTAGCTAGGCTGATGGGCTTGGAATCTTTGCCAGACCAAGCCAATACAATTGATCCGCAAGCGGGTGCTAATTCAATATCGAGGAGCCGATCACTGAATTCTGTGGAATTTAGAGGTGGAACTGATCAAATGCAAGGGGAGCACAGAAGGGTTAAGAGCACATTGTCCTTCCGAGAGATGCCAACCTTTCTTGAGCTAGAAAATGAGGATTATATTGTTCTTTGTTTTGAGAATATTGGAGGAGGTGAGGGTAGAAGACCTAGAAGACGTAAGCAGAGGAAATGTGAAGTGGGTAATGGAGATTTGAATCTGGAGGAAAGAAGAGAGAAATATGAAAGGAAGGAAAACAGGAGAGGTGGGGTATCACTGCTGGAGAAGAATGAAGAGGAAGAAAGGATTAACAAAATGGTGCTAAGAGTTTTGAACGAGGCCGAATTAAGTAACAGAATCGCAGAAGAAGATGATTCTGTTCAAGAAGTTGGCAACAGAAGCATAATCGAAGAGTTACCCAATGCTAGTCCATGTTTGGAGGATTCTTGTGAAAAGAAAAGCATTCCGTTGCATCATGCAAAGAAACCCCATTTGATAGATCATAGACTTGTCTGTGATGGGGTGCAGCCGAGGAGGAAGCAAATGAAGAAGAAAAATAATTACTCTGAACTTGAAATTGAAGACCCAGAATGTAGCTCACACGATTCCAGCCCCGTTTCTGTTCTTGATTTTGGTCAATTCGTTATTGATCCAGAACCTGCAGTCCCAACCTCAGGTTTGTTTCCATCAGCTTTTTAAGTTTTGGCTCAAATTGAAATTATTGGTTTACTTCAGGATTGTTTCAACGCAAATTAACAAGCACGTTCAATTGTTCTCTTGTTCTAAGTTGCTGCATTTTTTGAATGCAGAAGAGGATACCAAGTCAGGAGGAGAGTACAACTCAAGAAGGAAATTATCGACAGAACTTGACAATCACTCGCGACATATTGATGATAATTCAATTAATGATGATCGATATTCTAAGAGAAAGGAAGATATATGCCGTCAATCAGGGAAGAAATCTTGTCACAGTCAGGAGGACTCAAACATGTGGGAGGAAATTTGCAGAGTGGCTGAAACTGAACTGCTACAATCTTCTAATTGGATCCACAGAGGAAGTTCTAAAGTCGAAGATCTTGTAGGTATTTGTACAGATTTTGAGAAGCAAATTTTCGATGAGCTGTTAGAAGAGCTGATGGATCAATTTCGCTTGATTTGCCATGAAGAATGATGACTTGGAAGAGCACTCTTCTTCCCAAACATGATAGTATAACAAACTCCAAAATCCAATTTAATTTTTGCTTCTCCTGTGTCAATTTTTTTTTTTTGTAGAGTTTGAATTTAAGTTTCTTCAAGGGATTATATGGAGTAATACATGAACAGGTATATATCTCTTGTACTCACTGTTCACAAATTTGAACTAATGTACATCAACAGTGCCAGCCTAGCCTCTTTGTTCTAACACTTCATTACTCATGATGATAAACATGTTACTACGATTACAGTTCAAACCACCATATAAAAACCTTTTGCCCCACTCAAAAGCTATCCAGGCAGGATCTTCTCTTAAACTCCGGACCAGATTATGATGGAAAGTTAAGTCCTAGTTCTAGGGGGCCCTAATCCCACACCATACACGCTTGCCTCGCAACTTTTTATAATACTAGACGCATGAACGTGGGACTCCTCATCCCTCTTGCTTTTGCAATGCAAAAGTACCAATGGGCTTGTTGCCTCGCAACTTTGCTACATAGTAGTAGTGATAAAGGTTCTAAAATTTTTCTTTGATGCCTGGTATCTGAAACCTGAAACTATGACTTTGTAAGCAAACTAGCGTTTTCAAACTCTGCATGCTTGTCATTATTGGTAACATATTCCTCCTTTCTTGAACAACCTGCGCATGTGAGGTGACGTTGCTACTAAAATATTAAGAATCTACTTGACTAGGTCCCGTCCAAGCAAAAATTAGATATAATCAAGGTTAAACTTTTATATCTCCAAGCGGCAGACAAGGAAGAATGTTCTGTTCCCCGTAATATAATAAAATATTATATCAGCAAACAAGAAAAAAAATATTATAAACCACGATCATCAACTAAGAGTTTAGGTCAAGCACGAAATTGCAACCTATGTTATACGCCTTTTTTTAAAGTGCTTTCGGTACGTTGTAACTCTTCACATTTTTGCTATCATCATCAAGGAACGGAAAGAAAAAAAAAAAAAAAAGCACCGGAGCATCCTTGGTTCCTTTCTTTCTTTCTTTCTTCTAGTGCTCAGGCCACCACTAAGAAAAGTTGATTAAAAGAAGCAAAAAATAGGTAAATACTAACTGGACTGACTTTGCTCGGTGCTCAACAATCTCCCCCATTTGATAGTGTGGTGGAATCAATTAACATCACCTTTTGTCTTTTTGAAGCCGAAAGTATTATGCAGAATTCCCTACAGATTATACATGGACAAGATTGACGATGACTATTAAAAAAAAGCAGTACATATTGGAAGCTGGCATCAGATTGATATGTACTGCTGCTATAAACTAAAGTCCACTTGCATACTCTTCCAACTATAACTTTATAAATTATAGATTACCGGTACGAAAATCTAACTTCTTTGTTGTGGCATTTTAAAAAAAAAAAAAAAGAAAGAAAGTTGTTCCTAACAAAGTATAAGACATCCAGGTTACATCAGTGGAGGTTGACTCCTAAACATGACACACCATTGGAGTATAAAAAAAAGAGACCATTCTGACGCATAGACAGAGATGAAAAGGATGCACTGAAATTTTTGAAGCATGTTTTATTAGTAATTAGTGTGAAACTTTTGGTACATATGTTGTATACAAGCTCATAACTAAAGATTTAACCAATAAATAGAGGACGAGTAATGAAGTTACAGTTTGCCGTCTCATGCTCCTGAATCCCTCCAGCAGAAGATTAGGCTTCCAGCATCCATCCGCTTGAGAAGAATATTAACTCCAGAAAGGACAGCAAAATTAAGCAGAAAAAGAATCTGTTGTTGATAAGGACCTAGAAACGCCGTGAGCCAAAACCATTTTGTCCTGCTCGAGCTCCATTGTTTTTTCTTCCTTGGTTTTCTTTCTCAATTTTCCCTTCAGTTTCTTCCTAGATATCATTAACACTAATTAATAATATTCAAAAAATGAAGAAAAGTAACTAGTTAAATTGCGGATTCAGGATCCAATTTGCGGCCCCAGTGTTGCTTTCAGGCCACCATTGGCTCCTGCTCCATGTACATCTGCTCCGCCCAAGCTGGGAGCATCTCTGAGCCACCAAGGTTTAGATGGCATTGCTGCTCTTCAAAACCCAACTGGCCAGACCTCTTAGGAGGATCCTTAACCAGGGACTGAACCCAAGACACATCAGGCTCGTCAATAGTTGCTGGCAATGAGGCAGCAGCTGGGGAAAAGCTGTTCCCGTTGCTTCTATATCCAAAAGAATTAGACTTGCGCAGCTTACTGAGTTCAACCCCCTGAACACCCCAGTCCAATTTCCCATCTGGGGAACCCCAATCCGAAAAGTTTGGAGACATCATGGTGCCCGATGAAGTTGGTGAAGAAAACCCAGAATGACGATTCACTGCACTTCTTTCAATGAAGCTCTGGCTGCGCTTGGCAAAAGCAGCAGACCTGGAACTCAAAACTGCTGCTGCTGTCACTCCAGGTTGATCAATCCCATAGGAAGGCGATGACCTCACCGAAGAGGATGAGAAGCTGCTAGGGTAGCTCGAGCGGAGCTGTTGGTTAATGTTCTGCCGCATGTGCATCCCAGTGGGAGACTGCAACTGGGAGGCCGTAGCATCAAGAGAGAGTCCCTGCAGTTGTGGCAAAAGAGAAGGATCAATAGATCCAAAAAGATCATCAAGGTTAGTAGGCTTCACTCCACCAAGCCTGTTTAACTCCCCAGCTCGATCACCAGGTGAGTGAGCAAAAGGTGAGGCACCAGCCCAGCCGGATGGAGAGTTAAGACCAGATAATTCATCCATCAGTTGTTGGCGACGTCGGTGAGTTTCAAGACCAAGCATTTCCATGTCAACGTCCATGTCCCTAGCACTCAGTGCAGATTTCAGCCTGCTACCAGGAAGCTGCAAGGTAGGAGGAACAATACTAGGCTGACTCTGCCATCCACCAATGGGAGAGGATGATCCAGTGGGAGTCATGGGAGGGGTTGATGTAGGTGGTACTAAAGCAGATGGGGAACCAAGGGCAAGTGGGCTAATAGAAGCCATGTCCAGCATCGAGCCATTGCCCGAATAGGATCTAGGAGATGGCACTGCAGAACCTGTTGAGGCATACAAGGGCCGAAGTTCTTCAGGCTTGTGAGCAAAGAAGCATACCCTTCTGGTGCAACCAGTCTCATCTTTACAGAGACGGGTTCGATACTGGGCAGGGTGAAGCCAGCACTCAAAAATACCATGTGCATATTCACAAGCATCACCCTGCCTGCATGACCCCTTGCGAAATTCAGGGCATGGCACACAGCTATAATGGTACTTTCTAGGGTCACGACGCCTAGCATTCTCCCCAGGATGAACAAAAGGACACTCTGTCCAATCATGAGAATAAGCACGCGAGCAAGGCTTGACCTTGAACGTATACATTCTGAATTCATCAGTCCCATAAATACCATTCTTGATATCCGGGAGGGTAAGATCAACAGGATACTCTTTCTTTTCAGTCCCATCCTTTGATGCCCTTGGTGTTGAAACTTCCTGCTGTTCTTGCCCTTCAATCTCTGTAATAATCTCGTCGGGCAAAATACCAGATTCTTCACTGCAGCTACCACCCTTTAGCATGACCTCTATTGCCTTTCTTCTTGAATTAGAGCCTGAACTAACAGGCGGAGCAATCAAGTCACCAGCATGATTTCCAAAAGAATCAACAGAGCTAGGATCAGCACAGGCATCAAGCAGGAGCTTGACAATCTCAGGAGCAGAAGAAGAACCACCAGCAGCTGCACAGTGCAACGCCGTGACCCCATCAGACCCACATGCTCTATTGACATCAACATGGCCCGTTTGCAAGATATAGGACAAGACATCTTTGCTTCCGTACAAGGCAGCAATCATGAGGGGTGTCCTTTCCTCAAACCCCATCTTCTTTGAACCGATTCTCCTGCCATACCACAAGCCTTGTTCGTCGACATCACGACCCTCTTCTTCAACGGCTCTCTTAAATCCACTTAGATCATTCGATGCAGACAATTCCAGTAAAACCGAGTAATCGCAGCAGAACCCATCTTTTTGGAATTCATTCTCCATCCCGAAACCAGTCGGTTTCCTCTTGGAACCACTGCACATCGAGCTGCTATCTTCTTGGGGCTTCTGCAAAGATTCTCGTTTCTACAAAAGATTGTATCACAAAACAAGCACAAATCGCTCTATCAAAAATCTCAACCATGCGATGACTAATATACCGAAGCTAAAGTATTTCAGTTCCACTAGATTATAACAAAACAAACTAAATACTTGTTGCAAGCATATAACTTGCAGATAAATGTTAAAGTCCCTAAACAAAAGCAAGACACCAAAAAATGAAACAGAAATTATCAGTTTATCCGTTACCCACTTAAACCTATGAAACAGAAATTAGCCACAAGCCTCAACAGACACAACCGCACCATCTAACACACCTTATGTCATGTCTTGTTCCTAACTACAAAACCAAAACAAAAACAAAAGCTTTTAAAATTCTGTCTCCGTATGGCTTCCAAAAATAAAAACAACCTAAAACCATCAAAACCCACAACTCAATTTCCATTTTTTACCAACATTTCCGACCAACCCAGCAGAACATTACAGTTGAGAAAACCGAGATGAATAAGAGAGAACCACACAAAAAAAAAAGGAAGAAAGAAAAAAAACAAAACGAAACAATAAACGTTTTCAAGTTATAGAAAAATAAGCAGCATCAGCATCAGAGAGAACAAACCTTCAAGACAGAGACCGAGCAAAACCCAGAACTGGCCTGTTCTGTCTTTTATAAAGTCTTTTCCTGTGCTTTTAAAGCTCTGCTCTGAAGTTATAAGCTCCAACTACACAAAACCAATGCCTGAAAGAAAGAGAGAGAAAGCGCAGAGAAAGAGAGAGACTTTTGGCTTCTCTCTTTTAATGGTTTTGTTGGGTCAAAAAGTCCAGCCTCTAGAGCCACCTCCCTATGGCTCCTCCTCTTTCTTTTAAAAAAAAAAATAAATAAATAACCCTGGTTTTCTTTTTCTTTTTCTTTTTGTTTATTTTGTTGTTTTCAAATTTCCTGTTTGCTAAATGAACCCCAAATGCGCATGAAATGCAAATGCGAGGCAAGAAATGAAATTTCTGTGAGAAGGGGGGAAGGCGGGACCCACAGGGGTTCATAATATCTGGCTCCCATCGTGTGAGAGGACGCCACGTGGTGAGCGGCCAATACAAAAGCCTCACCCAAAGGTGACCGTATCGAGATTCCGGGTTGTCACGCTTTACGCGTTTTTGGCTTCTGGCGGATGACGTGGACGTACTTGCACCGTCAGCATGTTGTGTTTTTTTTAATAACGATAAATTGGGTTATTCGTTCGGAATTTTTGCTAGGGCGACCGGGCTGTGAAGGTGATCTACGGATGTGATTGGGCGGAAGGGGCGCATCAACGGTGCGTTGATTGGTTCGTGATGGACATGCTGTGACCGTGACGGTGTCGAGTCCGAGTTGGATATCTCATGTACAATGGCGCACATTGGAGCAACTCTCGAAGATATCGACGGATGAGGATTGAGGAGCGTTCGATGCTTTCTAGAAAGTCCGTTCGTCTGTTCTGGAAATTGGAAAAATTAACTTACCTTTAAAAAGGAATACTAATAAAAAAAATTCAAAATAAATATAGAAAAAGTTTCAGCCCCAAAAATTGTGTACCTAAAATTTATATTATACCAATTGTTGAACTGACAAAAAATCTTTTAAACAATAATATTGAATTCATCATAAAAATAATAAATCTATTTTTATGTTCTAAAATTATTGATATATTAATTATGCATAATTTATTGATATGTTTAAAATTATTCGTAAAAATTAAATAATAATGTTATAATGATTTCCATCCTTCTTGAATCACTACATAAATTGTCTGAATAATTAAAGAATGAAAGTCAAATTAGTGTTATCTATCATACACGATTCATCTCATGGATCTTTGAATTTCTGTTCACTTCTGAACAATCCCTAAAACAATTAATTGAAGTTTTTAAATCATAAATTTTTATTTTTTATTTGGTGATTGTTCTAATTTGAATAGCCTTGTGAATGATCTAGCCGGATTTTTCTTAATAAGTAAAGGGTTTTTAATCTTGTGCTTTAAAAGCACGTGATAAGTCATTAAAAAAAGAAATTAATATTTCAAATTTTGATAACTAATAAATGAAGTTTAGAAAACTTTTTATAATATTTAAATTGACTTTTTTGTATGATTAATTATTAATTAACACAAATCCATGATAAATTATCGTCTTATGATTTATACGCAACTGCTATACAAGAGGAATTTGCAAAGAAAATCTATCTCGACCAAAAGAGGAAGAACTATTGCTCATTTATGTTTTTTTTCTAAGTTGTAACAAAATTATATGCAACTTCCTGTAGTTTATTTGACAGCAATATTAGCATCGAGGTAAGGTCCTCCTATATTTTCTTAGTTTGAAAAAAATTGACATAGAATTAGTTTCTATTTTTTTTGGTCAAGGATTCAAGTTAATAATAAATTATCATTAACAAAAAGAAAATTTCAATAAATCAGCATGGGTTGGTTTAGTAAGTGACTATCTTCTGCCGGGTTCGAATTTTTGTTTATGAAAAAAATTTTCATAGACAGTTAGACACATTCATCCATCATAGTCAAGTGCATAACTCTCAATCATATTGACCACTAAATAATTGAATGGGTGAAGTGCAATTTATTGAGATTTTTTTTAATTATGAATTATCGTCCCACCTATTGACTAATTGTGAATAACTATTTGAAGCGCCCCGACCCGTATTTACCGTAACACAGTAAACACGTGCCGAAACTATTCATAATGATAGAACAGACAGTACAACGTGCAAATATTATACAACAGCAACTATCAATACAACTGTCACCCACACTCGGGGACCATTATTCAATCCACACAGTGCTCTCAACAGCAGCAGATAGTATCAGTAATATACATATCACAGGAAATCAGCAATACAACAATATAAGCAATAGGATAGCAGCGGAAGACTTATGCACATGCATCGGTGGTATGGATCCGGAGTCAGGTGGAGAAGAAAGCAGCAGCCATCGAACGTCGTACCTGAACTACGGAAACAACTCAACTTACGGGATGAAACCCCGCAGGCGAAGGGTGAGTCCGAAGTGCTCACCGACCAAGGATAAACAGTGATATGCAAGCAACCGTAATACTTATAAGCAAACACAGATAAGCAACAACATATCAACAACTGAATCAAGGCCAAAAGAATACTTAATTATTATTACCAATTTTATCTTCCGGGCCCCCGTCACTGGACAAGCTAGGGTCGTACCTGGTAATCAATTAATCCCAGATGCTAGGTCAAAACCAATCCTCATATCAGAACAACCGGATATTCGGCATATCCGAGCCACCGCGGATATTTGGCATATCCGAGCCACTGGGTATTCGGTATACCCCAACCTCAGGCGACGTCATGCCAACCAGATATTCGGCATATCTGAGCCACAGCGGATATTCGGCATATCCGAGCCACCGCGGATATTCGGCATATCCGAGCCACTGGGTATTCGGTATACCCTTGGGCCAACCAAACCAACAACCGACCTTAGCATCCCAGAATTAATTTTCAAACCATCGGGTCGTACCACTACTTTCCACATGACAATAATATCAACATCTCAAATCCAATCCAATTTCATATTCCAATTTCTTTTTCCTCAATTTCCACAGTCAATAGTTCAACATCAATCTCAGCATATTATCCACAGAATCAATATCACAGTCCAAAAGCAACAATAATATCCACAACAGTCAATCAGCCAACAATCAGCAATTCAATCGAACAACAAAGCACACAAAGTATTACAGGCAACATAACAAGGGTTATCCATCCTCACCTTAGCCGATATCAACTATGAAACTGTTCAGCAAGTTCCAAGTCCGGTTCCTCAGCAAATGGTTCGTTATCAACTCCTATATCAATCAATAATATGCACATATAAGATGGTATGTAAATGTTATGCTAATACTGTATACCGTAAATTAAATATATACTCGGCTCGGTTACTCCCCCGGTTTATTTCTCCGTTATTATCATCATTCACCATTTATTTTCAAGGGTCAAATTATCCTTCTATACTTTTTCCTATACCCGGGTACTATACCGGTATTATACTTTGGTAATACCCTTTCCATAATTATTTCTTAAGTATGTACTTTCCAAAATACTATTTCTACAAATTATTACTTACCTTATATATGTTCCCAAAATTATTTCCATATACCACATACTTCCCCTAAATTTATATTTCCCCACTAATTCCACAATTATATTTTCCCTCTATTTAATTACATATAATATTTTCCAAAATTAATTTTCCTCAAAATATTTATTTCCATACCATAATATATTTTCCCCAACCTCATTTTTATTTTCTTCCATTTTATTTTTCTTCCCAGATTTAATTCTCTCTTTTTATTCTTCTTCTTCTTTTTTTTTTTTTAAATCGGGCTGGGCCAAGTCCAAACCCAGCCCAAGGCCCAAGCTAACCCAGGCGCACAGGATCAAGGCAGCCGGCCCAGGCGCACAGGACTAGCCCAGACCCGTGCCAGGCCCAGCAACCCATGGTCACAGCCCAACAATCCCAACCCGTTTTTCCAAAACGGTCGACCCGCGACCCGTACTACACATCCGGGTCAGACCCGTCACAACACCACGGGTTGCTCACCTTGGTGGTTGTAGATGACGGCGCGTCGGACGGCGAGCAACGAGGCGGCGGCTACACGGCGGGACGCTGGGCGACGAGCTGCAGGTGGAAACAACACGACGGCGGCATGTCGCGATGAGAGGAAAGACGCGAGCTCCTCGGCGTCGGATCTGCAGGCTCGGCGACAAGGCGACACAGGCGACTGCGGGTCTCCTTCCGGCGGTGTCTGGGTTCGGTGGCGACCGTGACGCGACGAGTTGGGGGAGGAAGAGAGGGTGAGGGCGAGTGGCCGGCAGTGGTGGCTTGGCCGGCGTGGTGGAGAAGAAGGAAGAAAAAGAAAAAGAAGAGTGGGGAGGGGAGGGGTGAAGCGCCCCGACCCGTATTTACCGTAACACAGTAAACACGTGCCGAAACTATTCATTATGATAGAACAGACAGTACAACGTGCAAATACTATACATTAGCAACTATCAGTACATCTGTCACCCACACTCGGGGACCATTATTCAATCCAAACACAGTGCTCTCAGCAACAGCAGATAGTATCAGTAATATACATAACACAGGAAATCAGCAGTTCAACGATAGATATCACATAGCAGCGGAAATGTAGTACAGCATCATAAGCAATAGAATAGCAGTGGAAGACTTATGCACATGCAACGGTGGTATGGATCCGGAGTCAGGTGGAGAAGAAAGCAGCAGCCATCGAACGACGTACCTGAACTACGGAAACAACTTAACCTACGGGATGAAACCCCGCAGGCGAGGGGTGAGTCCGAAGTGCTCACCGACCAAGGATAAACAGTGATATGCAAGCAACCGTAATACTTAAAAGCAA
>JAKUCV010000394.1:128221-158052 GCA_028386065.3 Turnera subulata | reverse complement strand
ACAGGCGAACCAGGAATGGATTCTGGAAAGAGACCGGGGAGACTCGTCAAATCAAGGCTAGGAATAAGGTCATTGGTACGCAGAAGAAACTGGTGTTTCACTATAAAGTTGCTGGCTCTAGGTTGGGCACCAGGACTCACTGGGTTATCCACGAGTATCGACGCATAGAAACCATTAATGACCCAGTAAGCAAGCAGAGGCTATCACATTGCATTTCGTTTCTTACATCGTCTTATACTATCAGCTTCGAATGGTGGGCTATTGTTTATGCGGTGCAAAATCTGCTAGAAAATTCTTATTCATTCGGTTTAATAATAATCCTTTATGTTAGTTTTCCTTAAGATAATATTTAACTTTCTGTTGCTTGAATTTCAATCCGTACTTAATTGGGTTTTCCTTAATTATCATACATCAATGAGTAGATTTTTTTAGCAGTCTAATGTTGTTATAGCTGAGATACAACAATTGTCAGTGACATGCTTCAAAATCCAGTTTGTATTTCTTGTTTTATATAGTCTGTTACAACGTTGAAATTCGCATTTCCATGTTCTTGATTATCAACTAATAAGACATGCTCTTCAACCTGTGGTCTTCAACTTGCACAGACTGCCCTGGTTATCTGCAAATTAAAGTATAAATCAAATGCTGCTGCTGTTGCTGATCAAGGTGAACCCTGTTTCTCTATGGCTTTTGACGTGGAAAATCATACATCACAGCCTACAACCTCTGGGGTGAGAATGAAGATCATGCACCATATCCAATGTTTATTATCTAACTGTTCACTCGGTGCTTATGAAACATGTGTGTGTCTAATTGTTGCTCGTTTATGGTCCTTACTCCAGGTAGATGCAGGGGAACTCCAATTTCCAATTCCAGGAGACACAGCGGACTTCAATGTTCCTTCATCTTTTCATACCCTACAGAACTTTCTATTATCTTCTGATGATGACAAAGAAGATGATCTGATAAGTTTTGCAGATTCATTTTTGAATGAATTAACAGTCAATTCAGCTAGTAACCAAATTCAAATGAGCCACTATTTTGCTTCTGATTTTGGCAATACATCTTCAAATGGGCTGGTTCATAATTCAGCTTATGCTGAAAGTCAAGTTAGCTGCAGTAGGAATGAAAATCCAACAATGCTGGTTGCCAGATCAACTAATGAAAGTTGTCTGCTGGCTTCTGATCTAGAAAATCAAAAGTCTACATTAGAGTTTTTAGGTGAATGGATTCCTTCCATGAATACTCCCCCTGATAGTAAAAATCAGTCACCCTGTGACAAAAGTGATCATTCAATATCTCAAACACAAAACAACATTAGTGATATATCAGCCTCCGGAATAGGTCAATGTGGTACTTCCATGGCCTTGTCTACAGATTTTGAGAAACAAAATCCACTGATGAGTTATGATATACCAATCCTGCATGATACTCCATTAGATACTTCATTAACTTATCCATCAAATACTTTATTAACTTATCCATCAGAAAGTATGGTACCACAAGGAGAGGCCATGTTTCCAGAGGTAAGAAATAGCTTTAACTTGAGGATTATTTTAATTTTCTCTTGTGTAAGGCATTAAGATCCCAGACTATTCTAACCTATGTTACTAACCATTCCTGCAGCTAACTGCTCAATCACTGGCAGAGCTTACTGGAGATGACATGGTTCTTTCTTATTATTTTGAAAATCAATCACCATATGACAACAGTGAATTTAGTTGTCTGAGGGCTTCTGATTTTGAATATCAGTCACCCAGCAATAATGGTGAATCTGATAGTTTAGTGGCTATGGATGCCAAAAATCAAAATAACGAGAAGAATTCTAGTATATCAGCCTCCCAATCCCTGGCAGCAACACCTGTCGATTTTGAACATCAAAATCCACCCATGTGCTTGTCTTCAGATTTTGGGAATCAAAATCCACTGATGAGTTGTGATATACAAACCCTGCATGATTAGCTTATCCATCAAAAAGTCCATTAGCTTATCCATCAGAAATTCATTAACTTATCCAGCAAAAGAATTCTAGCATATCAACCTCTCAATCCCTGGCAGCAACAGATTTTGAACATCAAAAGTCCATTACCTTTTGCATCAAAAAGTTTATTAACTTATCCATCAGAAAGTTCATTAACTTATCCAACCGAAGAATTCTAGCATATCAGCCTCTCAATCCCTGGCAGCAACACCTTTCAATTATGAACATCAAAAAGTCCATTAGCTTATTCATCAACAAGTGTATTAGTTTTTCCATCAAAAAGTCCATTAACTCAATCCATCTGAAAGTTCATTAAGAATTCTAGCATATCAGCCTCTCAATCCCTGGCAGCAACACCTTTCGATTATGAACATCAAAATCGAACCCATGTCTTATTTCTCAGTCACCGAAGAAAATTATTGGAGTTCTCCGATATTATCAGAAAATAACGTGGAAAACGATATGTCGCAGCAAGGGATCATGTTACCAGAGGTAAGAAGCACATTCCCTAAGGATGTTTTTCTAAATTTGTTTTCAAGTGCATCGTAGCAAGTCTTAATATATCAGCTATGTTTCTGCAGGAACAATCTCAACTGTTGGATTCTTTGAGCTACAGAACAGTCTTAATTGCAATGCAGGTATGCAAGCTACATGCACCGAGGAGATGCCGGTTAAAAATGGCATTGATGCCTCCTTGCGTACTTGAGCATATCTGTTCTATCTGCCAAAGCCTTTAACTGCTGTTTTGGCACCTAGAAACAATTACTAAAAACTATGTAGTTGTAATCTTGGTAGAGTAATAAATCCAAAACCAATCATGAAGCCTCATGATTGGTTTTGGGTTTATTACTCTAACACCCTCCCTATACTCAGCTTCGGTAGAGGACCGAGACACGTCTTCTGTTTGTGAGCACGCCAAGAGACCAAATTCTGACCAAAGTACACAGCAAGACCGCTGGTGTAACGGCGATCCTCAACACTGCCAGCCCAGTCAGCATCGGCAAAAGCTTGTAAGTGAAAAGAAGAACAAGATGCAATCAGCAAACTAAGGCTATATTTATAGCCAGTAAAACAAAGGATAAGATATTCAAAATGCAAGAATTCAAATAAGTATAACTGTACAAGATTAGAAGCAGATTTGAAAAACAGGTGCAGATTATGAGGGATGTGGATCAGGATGCATATCAGCTAATAAATCTCGATGGAGATTGAGGGTAACTTATGCCCTTCATCATGAAGTTAAATATGTAAGAAAGGAGAAATAGTCTTTTAGACAACCTCCCCTGGGACTCTACAGCTAAATGCAGATACAGAAGCAACTGATGGGGTGTAGAAGATGGTTAGATGCTACTCTCGTCCTAGATATCTGACATCGACGCATGCGACTGTAGGACAGCAGTTCTAAAGATTCTATTTGGGAAATTCTGTGTAGTTTATGTCTGTATTTCTATCTTGAACAAGAATTGTTTAAGTCGGTATGTATAAACTTGTCTATTGTGATTACGCATATGTTGATATGCGGGGAATGTAACGTGACCAGAGATTCAGAGCAAACTGCTTGTGTAGGCTCTGCTACCCTGTGTAGTTTGTTTTTTCAAGAAAATGAAAGTGTTGTATTTTGGACAGTAATGGGTCGGGTGCATATGAATTTGTACGGAGAGACTCCCAACTATTGGGTGAACCTACAACCGAAGTTGGGGGCCCAAAACACTCATAGGCAGGCCAACTGAAGCCCAATGTAGGTGTCCTTCGTTCGAAAAATTACACGTTATTGTTTTTTTTTTCTTTAATGAAGTCTTTTTGTCTTTGATCCGTTCGAATGCCACTGTTTCTCTTTACTTCTCAGGTCGTCAAAACTCAAATCAAAGTAATAATATCCTCATCATAATGACCTCATCAACAACTTCTCAGCGAAGTTGTTCCCGGTAGTATATAAAGGGTACAACAGTCTCTGCCCGAAGAGAAGACTACCTTTACTAGAAGATCGCTTGCTTGTGCACTCCAATTACTATCTCTATCTGATTTGCTTTGCTCTCTCAGTCTCCCTTTTTCAGTCTCTTGTTCTATGGTGATCGTCGTGATCTCCGCCCCATTTTAGGAAGTGGAATGAAAAACACTATTTAGATAAATCATAGTTAGATAAAAAAGATTATTAGGGAATGAAGAGTTGATGAGTGAAGGATTCCACTTAAGTCCCTTCCGCCAAGTTTGGTTGAAATATTAATGATCTTTCCTACAAACTCAGCGGGACCAACTGTGATGGTTGGATGGCGATTCCACCCAACCCCAGAAGAATTGGTGGCCGAATACTTGAAGCCTAAATTGTTAGGCGATTGCAATGAAGAAGACCAGGTGATCGGGGAGGTTAATGTTTACGATTTTGAGCCATGGGAACTACCTGGTAAGTGGCAAACCTAAGCAGTAGTTTTGAGTTTTAACTTGATGATTTCTTCTTCCCATGATTTGATGGATGTGGGTTTGTTATCTCTTGCCTTGTACTAGGTCAATCAAGGATGGATTCTGATAATCAAGAATGGTACTTTTTATGCCGTCCAAAATTTTACCCGAACAGTACTCGCCAGAAAAGGAGGACCAAAGCTGGGTTCTGGAAACCAACCGGCAAGGAAAGAGATATCAAGGCTAAACGTACCAAGAAGAGGATTGGTATAAAAAGAACCTTGGTTTTCCATGTAAAAAGTGGTCCAAAAAATACGAAGACTGGATGGGTTGCACATGAACACGAGTACAGTCCTGATTCTGACTCCCCTAAACGAGTGAGTGATACTCTGAATTCAATTTCCATGTGTAGACTGATTTTTGTGAACATTTTGAGATTGAAGTAGTTATTTTTCTTACATTTTGTTTTTAAAGGAAAGGACTAGCTTACCTTGCGCTTTGTGTTTATTGATTATGGATGATGATTAATCCTGAAAAATTGGTTGTGATCCAACTGGTGCGCTTTCCTTTTTTTCCTTTAAGGCAGGGCGTTTGAATCCTCAGTTGTGAGTTGTCTGAAATGATTATTATTTTGATTACAATGTTTTGACTTTGTGATTTTGGATTCACGAATTTTGCTTGCTTTGTTGGAGTTTACTAACTTCAAGAATGAAATGATTTTGTATGATACACTATTTGTAGGCTGAATTTTTCCTCTGGAGATTGAAGAAAAAACCTGATGAGAAGACCAAAAAAGATGAACAGAACCACCATAGGGCTTCTTCTTCGTGTGATTATGAGGAGGAAGGTGTATTGAGCCGTTCTGTGGGTTCTGATTTTGAAAATCAAATTCCAAATAAGATGATGGCTACTCGGTCTTCCAATGAAAGTGAGAGTGGAAGGTGCCACTTTATCACTTCTGATTTTGAAAATCAAAGCCCATATGAAATGAATGTTACTTCAGCTCTAAGTGGAACTGAAGCAAGCCAAGGTATGGCTTCTGATTTTGAAAATCAAAACCCATATGAAATGAATGCTACTTCAGGTTTTAGTGGAACTGAAGCAAGTCAAGCTATGGCTTCTGATTTTGAAAATCAAAATGTGGTAGTTAATGAAGCTTATGACCAAGAGGAATCTAGTAGTCATATAGCTTCTGATTTTCAAAATCAAAATCTTCATGGGTTGATTACCACACCACCTTACCGGAGTGGGTTTACATCTTCTGATTTTCAAAACTCAAATCTGGATGAGAATACTGATATATCAGTGTCCACAATTGGTGAATTGAATACCCTCACCACACCACCTCCATACGAGGAGATTGATATGTCAACATGGGAAGAAAGTTATTGGAGATGCCCAATGACTTCAGTTTCCGGAAATAAAGTTGCAGATTCTATATTTGAGGAGGTGAGAACTAGCATCCTTATTGGTTAGTTTCTTCAGATTGAGCTTGAGGAAACCCAATTGAACTTATAGTTTAATTTGATTCTTTACAGGTAAATTCTCAATTTCTAGCAGAGCTGGAAGCATTAGGTGAGCTGGAGCATAGCCTTAACTCTGCTCTGCTGCCTTGATTGGGAAGGGAAACAAGCCCCTCTTATAATTACTTAGGTACTTCTGTCTCCTAAGACAGAGATGCTCTATGAGCTCACAATATAGATGCCTTTGGTTTCGACCCCATGTCATGCAGCTTCCAGTTGCAATCCTTGTAATATGTAGTCCTTGAAACGTTTTGCCTAAACTCTCCTGAAGATATGTCTAGTTTACTACAGAGAGATGTGACCCTTGTGGTTCTGAAGTCAATGTTGTTTTGCTGCACAGGAGATATGTAAACGGAAGTTTATGTAAATGTATGTTAATATGTAAATTCTTAGATCGTACTTGATGTTTATGAGCTCAGAATATAGATGCCTTTGATTTTGACCCAGTTGCTATCCTTGGAATATCTAATCCTTGAAAAGTTTTGCCTATACTCTCCTGAAGATATGTCTAGTTTACTACACAGAGATGTGACCCTTGTGGTTCTGAAGTCATTGTTGTTTGCTGCACATGAGATATGTAAACCGAAGTTTATGTAAACAAGTCTGTGTCGCACAGGAAGAGGGGCTTCTTGTTTTTCTTTGAATTTAGTTCGGTGGACAACTTGCAGGCTGAACTTTGGTCTGTCAAATGAACTTTCTATGGCTACGTGGCAAGAAAGACCTAATCTTCAAAGTAATATCAGCACTACCATTTATGATTTACTACTGCTTCGGGCGTTCAAAATTTTCAATTGTTGTATTAAATTTATTGTTTATGCATGAAGCTTCACTATAAAATTAGGTTGTGTTTTAAAAAGAAGAAATAGAAAGCACTAACCATGTTGAGGAACCATTGGTGTGATTAATGGGTAAATGCATATATTAGGGTCTGTACTATTTCAATTGTCCCTTTTAAGGGTTTGACCTTTTTTTTGTCCCTTTTGTATACTCATACTGTTACATATCGTCCCTTTTAGGGGTCTGGGTCAGCCCCCCATCAGATGTGGACTGCCCGGGCAGGCACTGAGTCAAACGCGCGTTATTTGAGTGACATGTGGCAGCGCGTGCACCCGTGTAACACACGGATTGCCAGCAAGGCATGTGGGGCCCACTCCATGTATTTCCTTCTGGAATCGATTTCTTTAATTTCGTTTTATGTTTAATAATAAATTTTTATTAATAAAAATTTAAAAAATGTACCAAAAAAAGAAAAAAGAAAAAAAACTCATCTTCTTCCCGACCGCCCTCACACCCACCGTCCCTTACCTTTCCGTGGTAGTCGCTTCACCCACCTCCCTCCACCACCTCTACCAACAATCATTATTCCAACAAATACAACCACCATCTCCAATAATAAATCCAAATCAAAACTTGATTAAATTCAAATCAAAACACTTCTTGAAGATATTCCCAAATCTTCGAGGTCGCGCTCTGCTGCTCGCCCATGCCTGTCCAGCCGAAGAAGGAGATCTGGCCGCTGTGTGCGACGTAGAGGGAGCCCTCGATTGAGGGGCGGTGAAGGCGAAGACGAAGCCTTAGAAGGCGGGGTGACGATGGAGGCATCGATGCCACAGAGAGGGGGAGGGAAGGAGGCAGAGCTAAGACTCGATGCCATAATAGAGGGCCTCGTCGGCGTGCTCCTTCTTGGAGAAGGGATTGCGCTTCTGCCCCTCCAGGTCGACCGAGAAGATCTTCACGAGGCGATCGGAGCCCTTAGCATGGAGCCAGTGGAGGAGGCATGGGTAGTGGCGGTGACGGAGCCGGTAGAGGAGGCAGGGGCAGTGGCTATGGCGGTGGCGACGGTTGTGTGACAGGCAAGGAGAAAGAAGGACGGAAGGCTGTGGGTTTGGGTGGAGACCCTATGGAGATAGGAGAGTATTTTTTTGGGATGGGCTTATTAATTAGTGTGTCAATTATCCCGATTCTATTGTTGTTAATTTTGCCAAAAATATTTATTTTTTTAAAGTATTCAAATCTGTTTCATTACAAAATTTGTTTAAAAAATAAAAAGAGATTATTATTAAAAGAAATTTGTTTTCTTTATTTTTATTAGTTTAGGAAATAAAACCTCACTTTAAAAAATACTCTACAATTTAATTTTTTAGAAAAAACTGGTAGTGGGGCCTACTATATACAGTGCACAATACATATGCCTCTCACCCCGAAGCCACGTGTCAAAAAAGTATACACGTGTCATGCACACTAAGTCGGTCAGTCCACGTCAGCTGCTGGGCTGACCGAGACCCTGAAAAGGGACAAGATACAAGAGTATAGGCATATAAAAGGAACAAAAATTTGTATAGACCCTTAAAAGGGACAATTGAAATAGTACAGACCCTAATATATGCATTTACCCCGTGATTAATGCACCTGGGTATTATTGAGAGATGAGTGCCATATGATCTTCAAGCTTGTGACTCATGGTTGACAGTCTTTTTTCTTGGTGCTTACTCTTCTGTAATCCTATAAATCTTCAGTTCTTATAGAATGGAAGTGGTAAAAAGAAGGCTTACTTCTCAATTGCTCCATTCCCTTTCTACCCCTCAGGTCTTGACAATTTACTACTATGAAAATTAAGCTTGATTTCATTAATATATAGCTACCGCTAGTGGCATCTCATGGAAAAAAGATTATGTCCTCCAATTTAATTAGTAAGTCCACTTATTCAATTATCCATTATGGATAAGCTGTCTGGCGAGACTAGGAAACACGGATGAGGATCTAGGATATTTGAAATTAGTTGCTCAAATATTTTCAGTCTGCATGTAAATAAGTCCCTAATCATTAGATGTTAGCATTTTATTAGTTTAATATCATAATTAGTATATTTTCTCTTCTTACCTTACCTTTTAGTCAGGCCAAATGTACTAACATCTCTTTAACCGGCTATGTTTGGTATGCACGGAATCGGAAATGGAAAAGCATTCCAATTCCTTTTTGTGTTTGGTGGAGACGTTTATATGCAATGGGATTCTATTGATACCAAAACACGTGTCTTTGAATCGGATGGTTCAATTGGAGATGGTATTTCTATTCCCAATTCCATTCCATTTTCTATATATATTTATGTTTGGTATAAATAGAAAATGGAATGGTATTGGGAATAAAACTACCATCTTCTATTGAACCATCTGATTCCGCNTATGCAATGGGATTCTATTGATACCAAAACACGTGTCTTTGAATCGGATGGTTCAATTGGAGATGGTATTTCTATTCCCAATTCCATTCCATTTTCTATATATATTTATGTTTGGTATAAATAGAAAATGGAATGGTATTGGGAATAAAACTACCATCTTCTATTGAACCATCTGATTCCGCTTCATGACGCGTATTTTTTGGGATGGGCTTATTAATTAGTGTGTCAATTATCCCGATTCTATTGTTGTTAATTTTGCCAAAAATATTTATTTTTTTAAAGTATTCAAATCTGTTTCATTACAAAATTTGTTTAAAAAATAAAAAGAGATTATTATTAAAAGAAATTTGTTTTCTTTATTTTTATTAGTTTAGGAAATAAAACCTCACTTTAAAAAATACTCTACAATTTAATTTTTTAGAAAAAACTGGTAGTGGGGCCTACTATATACAGTGCACAATACATATGCCTCTCACCCCGAAGCCACGTGTCAAAAAAGTATACACGTGTCATGCACACTAAGTCGGTCAGTCCACGTCAGCTGCTGGGCTGACCGAGACCCTGAAAAGGAACAAGATACAAGAGTATAGGCATATAAAAGGAACAAAAATTTGTATAGACCCTTAAAAGGGACAATTGAAATAGTACAGACCCTAATATATGCATTTACCCCGTGATTAATGCACCTGGGTATTATTGAGAGATGAGTGCCATATGATCTTCAAGCTTGTGACTCATGGTTGACAGTCTTTTTTCTTGGTGCTTACTCTTCTGTAATCCTATAAATCTTCAGTTCTTATAGAATGGAAGTGGTAAAAAGAAGGCTTACTTCTCAATTGCTCCATTCCCTTTCTACCCCTCAGGTCTTGACAATTTACTACTATGAAAATTAAGCTTGATTTCATTAATATATAGCTACTGAAACGCCCCGACCCGTATTTACCGTACACAGTAAACACGTGCCGGAACTGTGACGACCCAACCCAACATGACTCGGCATACAGTGTGTACAACAACAACTCGGCCCCAACGGCCCAAAATAACAAACATCAATAATAATAAAACCGGCCCAATGGCCCAACATCAATAATAATATGCACAGCGGAAGACTTTAACNTATGCAATGGGATTCTATTGATACCAAAACACGTGTCTTTGAATCGGATGGTTCAATTGGAGATGGTATTTCTATTCCCAATTCCATTCCATTTTCTATATATATTTATGTTTGGTATAAATAGAAAATGGAATGGTATTGGGAATAAAACTACCATCTTCTATTGAACCATCTGATTCCGCTTCATGACGCGTATTTTGGCATGAACGGAATCCCATTCCATATAAAACGTGCCCACCAAACACAAAAGAGAATTAGAATGCTTTTCCATTTCAGATTCCGGGCATACCAAAAATAGCCTAATTTATTTTATGTCGTCCCAACAACTATTTTTATAACAATTTTTATCATCTTTGCAAGTTTGACCTAAACCTAATTTACATGCTACATTATTATTATTATTATTCATGTTAAATCTTTTTAAAAATTATATTTATATTATTATAATTAGAGTTATAAATATTTTAATATTTATCATGATAGGGAACCAATCTACTCTGAAGTGTCCTATATCCATATATAGCCAGTTCTGAGCTCTCTATTCTATGAATTTTTCAGATTTTTCTTTGTTTTTGTTTTCATTGGGTTCACAAGGAGAACCTACGATCGTCTAATTCTCATTGCCTCAATATCTATGGCTGATCGTCTAAAATATGATAGTACATTTTTGCAATATTGGGTGATCGTCTAAAATATGATAGTACATTTTTGCAATATCACAACTTCTCACCTATCTCTAAGCACTGGTGACTTTCTTAAGTCAATATGTCAATGACACCGTAATTGAAGTTCCTCGAACTCGGGTTTCCTTAATTAGCCTGCAAGGCCTACCCAGAAATGTTACAAGATGCCCTGCAGGACAAAACAGTTAAAGCTAAAACAAGTAGCCGGTTCTGCCCAGCTTTGAACAGGGAAGCTGCAAGGAAATGTGCAAGTTCGAATGTTCTAGGATGTTTTCTAGAGGTTTAATGGGAATCTAATTGCAGGGACAGGGAGGAGGACCACTCAATTTGCACTTGCAGTTTCAATGATGGAGCTCAGGTGCCCTACCACAGTCATTTTGAGCCAACTCAACGTAGAGCTCAGTTAATTGGGTTCTTACTTCTTACAATATTTTTAGTTAAAAAAAAACATATATTGAGTGCTTAAGGTGAATTATACTTTTGTCTAATATTGAGTGGGCGAGAAATAAGAAAATTGTATAATATATGCTGTTTAAATTGATACAGTTTTTTTCTTTGAACTTCGTAAAATACAAATAATGGTCAATTCTTTTAGTGAACAAAATCTCATGGATGCAGAATTTGAGTGACGCATTAATTTGTGGGGGTAAAACTTCAACCTAGTATATGCCATATGCCTAACCGTCATCCCAATTCAAATTCTTAATTAAAAGAAAAAAAAAACATAAGTGAACATCTAATTAAAGAGTACGTGGAAATGGGAGAATAAACGATTCTTTGACGCGTTTTGTGGCACTTCGCTAGAAGTTTCCACAACTTGGTTTTCTGGTAAAAACATTTGCTTTTGTTAGGAATTAAATTCAAAACTTTCAATTGTGACTTGTTACAAGACCTACCGGAACAAGTTACATGACCCATGATAGGGCAAAAGGAAGAGAGGAAAAGCATGTAGACATATACATTTTTGGTAGTTTTTGACTGACTTAAGTTGGAGTAAATGGGAGCTACTTATGTAGAAAGACTCTAAATTTCCGCGTCATGGGGTGTTGAAAGATGTTTACACGCTCGAGTACAGGGCATTGATAAAAAATGTAAAGCCGCATAAAACTTGGACAAGAATTTTGGTAAATTAGGCTTATGTCTATCACCTGACCTCGTTAGTCGTTGGGTGGTACGTTGGGCTTGCTGATAGAATCCTAGTGGCAGGAGAGTCTATCAGATGCATATATAAGAATCAAGTTTCTGTGGTTGAAAAAGTTCCTCCACTCTCGAGGGGAGGCTATGGCCATGCGGGAAGGCTTAAAGTTTGCTAATACGAAAGGGATGTAAACTTGAGATCCTCAGCTCTTCCAAAACGACTTCAACTACTTGAGTTATAACTTTTGTTTCTTTTTTGTATGAGGCCTAATTTATGGAATCGACCAATCTGGTCATTGCTAATTTATTATGAGGACAGTCTGCTTGATGTTACGTTATTATTATTTTTTTCTTACAAAACTTGTTTTGCACAATGAGATGTCATAAATAAGGTACGAGAAGACTAGTTTAGTTGGTTGAGATTCAATTAATATTCCTATCAGGTTGAGAGTTCGAATTCCACCGAGAAATGTCATAAATACACTACCAATAACTCCATTAGTTTCATGATATAAGTCCATACAGAAAAGAAAGAAAGAATGAAGTGAACGAGGGAGATGTTTTATTATTTGGCTTTATGTGTTGAAGAATTCTAAAAGTTTATATTTAATATTAGAAATTGTAAAAGACA
Source organism: Turnera subulata (assembly GCA_028386065.3). Taxonomy (NCBI): domain Eukaryota; kingdom Viridiplantae; phylum Streptophyta; class Magnoliopsida; order Malpighiales; family Passifloraceae; genus Turnera; species Turnera subulata. The sequence continues at coordinate 145,402 of JAKUCV010000394.1, read as the reverse complement.
TCGTCTAAATACAAAGAATCCCCAAGAGACATAATTTTAATACTATAGAATGCTAAAAGTTTGTATAGTCTAAAAGACATAGTCTTAATACTATAGAATTCCAAGAGTTTGCATTTAATTTAAAAATAATTTAATGAAATATAAAAAGTTCATGGAATGTTAAAAATTCTCTCTACAATATTTACTAAATAATAATAAATATTATTATATTTAATTATATCATATTTATTTAATTTCTTTTTTTTTCGTAAAAGAGCAATGATTTAATATATATATTCAATGTGCCTTGACTAGTCAGCAAAAGAAATTACTTGTTTGAGTAATTGAGTTTTTTTTTTCAGTCACCTATTTTCTCTTGGTTCAAAAAAGAATTTCCCAAAAATCACTTTCTGTAACTTTTTAAGGAAGTGTAGCAACTTACCTTGATGGTGGATTCTCATGGAAGTAGCGTGGCGAGATGGGTCTCACACAGGGTTATAAATACGCACACACATATATTGAGCATCCACAAACACACATCCAAGTTGAAGTAAAATCCAGCAAAACCTGCTCAAACTCATCTTCTCCAACAAATTGATTTAAAAGTCGATCAAGCTCTATCCACGTCCTCTAAATTTATACTGTTCATTGTTAGTTTCCCTTGTTACTTCTCTATTGAATTATTCAAGCATATAAACACCTTTAGTGGAGAGATGGCAAGCGCATTAGGATCATCTACCGGCCGATGGGCAAAGGGGTATGGATTTCATCCAACAGATGAAGAATTGGTGGAGCATTACTTGAAGCAAAAGATGCTTGGTAATGACCACCTAGTCACACAGATAGCTGAGGTCAATGTCTGTAACTATGAGCCCTGGGAACTACCTGGTACGTCCTGATGCATATATTGCTTAATGTGCCTTCTCTAGTCTCATTTTTTTCTCCTTCCATCATAATAACTAAAGAACTTGAAATATATATATCTCTTCGTGCAGCACTTTCGGTGTTGGAGCCGGATCATCCAAAATGGTATTTCTTCTGCCCTCTCAACTACAAGTACTCCAATAGTCAGCGGTTCAATCGAACAACAAACGCTGGTTACTGGAAAGGTACTGGAAAAGACCGTAGAATCAAGAATGTTGGTATAAAGAAAACTTTGGTCTTCTACAAAGGGCGTACTCCTAAGGGGATCAGGACTAAGTGGATCATGCATGAATATAGCCTTAACTATGCTTTGCCTAATGTGCAGGTAGGCATCCAATTTCTTTTTCTTATCTTTTTTGATTTCCCATCTGGTATCTGGAGCTTACAAAGCTTGCGCATAAAACCTCTTTATGTGCAAGTTACTTGATGCAGGAGGCCTTAGGGGTACTCTATTCAAAAATTTATTATATGTTGTATTCCATTGATTTGTGGGAACCAATATACATCTGCATTTAATTTTCAATGGCATATCAACTGGTAGAGTCAGTTTGCTAAATCTGTCTTCTGCGAGTATTCTTAGTCTAGACTCTGGATTTTCTGCTGTTTTGCTTCTCTAGTTTGTAGTTTGAGATTTTGTATTTTTTTTTCAACTTGTCCAGAGGGAACTCGTTCTCTGCAAATTGAAGACAGATGCAGATAATATGCCAGGCTTTGAAGAAGGTGAATCAAATTCAGTGGCGGCTTCTGATTTTGGGAATCAAAACTGCAGTGGAAGCAATTATGGCCCAACAAATGGAGAATGTGGGTTTAGTCCTCCAATGAACTATGACTATGCAACTGCAAGTTACGCCCCACAGGTCAGAAAGAGCATACATCATAACTGCAGAAAGAACATAATGCATTATTAGAAGTTATCAATAAGAATATTCATATAAAAGAGTAATTGCACTTAATTTTTTTATATTTTATCTGCAGGAAGACTCTTATGAGGTACAAGCACATCTGCAACCTTTCTTTGGCTACAGTGAGAGAGACTACGACCTGAACGCTGCACTGCACTTTGAATACCGGGATATGCATTAATTAAGCATATCTTACTCCTGTGATGATGATTTTGTTGCATCAATATCTTCCACGGCTTTAATTCCTGCAGCTTTATACTGTGTAATAGTAGTACTAGTTTTTTTTTATTCCTTTCTGGTTTTGTATGTTTTAAGTTATGAACTTCAGTTGTTGTGGATGTTTAATTAGTATTTTGATGTACTGTATTACTAATTCATATGAAAATGGGTATAATTATTCTGGTTTTCCAATTGCGTTCTAATTGAGTTCTAATTTCTAGATATAAGATGACTGCATGTGAAATACTCTGCACTAGTTTATGCCTTACTAGTGGGTTGTCCATCTAGTGTTTAGAACTTTGCATTCACCAATTTAGACCGGACTAAGATCATGTCCCTGGCTGTGAATCTCTCAATCAAACTTTTTTCCAGGTTAAACCGAACCAAACACAAAACAGAGTGGATGTGTTTAGTCCGTACGGATGTGATACTTTGGGACAAAGTTTCTTTAAAGACTTTTGAGTGGTGGGTGGGTTCCACTTGGAGAACTACATGCATGGTCCGGGAAAAATTTATATTACTCAAATTCGTATCAATAAAATAACATACTAAGGGTTCTATTTTCTATCATTCAGTGAATAAATTTCCTGATTGTTTTTTTTTTATTTTAAGATTGTCGTATTATACCAAATAACCATACCACTTGCATCATAGAATTCTTCCTCGTGCGTTACTATTAGCCAATCCAGATTTTTCAGAGGAAACCTCTAGGAGAAGCGAACGACTTTGATAAATAAATAAATAAATAAAGAAACAGAGCAAGTCAATGCGTCGTCAACCTTAATAAATATCAAATACTATACCCTCTCTTCCTCACTGGGCGAGACAGTGAGTTACTGAGCCAGTAGCAACCGAGGTGCTCCTTCTTGTTCTTATATTCTAGGTAGTGATCTTTTTGCTCCCTTTAGCGATTAACTCCAACCGTGCTTGCTTTCTATTTTAGCAAAGGTATGAAGCCATCTGTCCTTTTCTTACTTTTGTTTGCTGCACAGACTACTACTTAGTTGAGTAGCATTTCTACTAAGTACTGTTTCTGTATGGTACAGTCTGTTTAGGATCCATGGAAGATACAGGGGTAGGATTCAGGTTCCATCCAACCGAGCAAGAACTCATTAATCATTTTCTGTTACAGAAAGAAAATGGCTATGATGAGCTTGTTGATAATCATATTGTCACGACTGATGTCTACCGGCGAGACCCATTTGAGTTACCTGGTATGTGTTATAAATTGTCTCAATATGGTTGTATAAGTGATACCTTTCTTGCTAAATTTGACTATTTCGTGGCAAATTCCAATGTTGGTTTTTTTTCTTTTCTTCCATGCTCGTGTTTGTATTGTAGGTGTTTTAAGTACAAGCTCGGATGATCGAGTATGGTATTTCTTTTGTTACCTTGAAAAGAAATATGCAAATAGTAACCGAGTGAACAGGCGAACCAGGAATGGATTCTGGAAAGTGACCGGGGAGACTCGTCAAATCAAGGCTAGGAATAAGGTCATTGGTACGCAGAAGAAACTGGTGTTTCACTATAAAGTTGCTGGCTCTAGGTTGGGCACCAGGACTCACTGGGTTATCCACGAGTATCGACGCATAGAAACCATTAATGACCCAGTAAGCAAGCAGAGACTATCTCATTGCATTTTGTTTCTTACATCGTCTTATACTATCGACTTAGAATGGTGGGCTATTGGTTTATGTGGTGCAAAATCTGATAGAAAATTCTTATTGATTCGGTTGAATAATAATCCTTTCTGTTGGATTTGCTTAAAATAATATTCTGTTGCTTCAATTGCAATCCGTACTTAATTGGGTTTTCCTTAATTGTCATACATCAATGCCTAGATTCTTTTAGCAGTCTAGTATTGTTATAGCTGAGATACAACAATTGTCAGTGACATGCTTCAAATTCCGGTTTGTATTTCTTGTTTCGAATAGTCTGTCACTACGTTGAAATTCACATTTCCATGATCTTGATTGTCGACTAATAAGACATGCTCTTCAACTTGTGGTCTTCAACGTGCATAGACTGCCCTTGTCGTCTGCAAATTAAAGGATAAATCAAATGCTGCTGGTGAAGGTGATACAGGGGGCCGACTCCAATTTCCGATTCCCGGAGACACAGCGGACTTCAATGTTCCTTCATCTTTTCAGACCATACAGAACTTTCTATTATCTTCTGATTATGACAAAGAAGAGGATCTGATAAGTTTTGCAGATTCGGGTTTGAATGAGGACGAGATTAATGCCTACGCATACAGTCTCATAAAAGAATCAGAGTCATCAGAGCAGGTAGGTTCACTATGAGGTTGAGATATGATTCACAGATTAAACTTGTGCCTTGACAATAGATATCCTTCACTACTTGTTGGAGTACGTTTTCTTTGGAGCAGATTTCTCAGTGTGCTTTTAGACAGTTTTACCCTGAGCATAATGCTAATAAGATTTACTTCACTTTTATTACTTAGATTTCTTTCTCGATATTCTCTCATAGGTTTACTGGCTTCTTGGGTGCATCAAACTCTTTATCTTTCTAGCACACTTGGTTGTGCTGAAGTTTTCTTGAACATGTTAAAAGCACCTGAAATTTTGATCCATCTACTCTGCATTTCGCAGTTTTCAAACTCAAATGAAGCGCAAACATGCACATCGCAGCACAGGCAGATGAAATCTGTTAATGGTGATGACATTCTTGTCATGGCAGCTGGTTCAGGAGGTTCTTCACAAGTTCGTTATGGAGGCTCGATCAATTGTGTATTTGCTGTGAAGAATGGTGCTGCTGTTGATCTGTCTAGTAAAGACAGCTACAGTTCGGAATCCGATGAAGAAAAGCAGTATCTTATGGTTCTCAGTTCAGGACCAAATTCAGACTTGAGTTCGGAAGACTCGTACAGCAATGACAGGAAGAGTACCTTCATTCGCTTTGAGATACCTCTATCAAGCCATAAACCAAGCCCCCCATATGTGTATCTTATTAATACAGCTGTAAGTCTGATTTGGGGCACAATCATTTTGTGGGATATGCTTCACTAAGATGAAGTTTCATCACTTATCACCTGCAGCAACAGAGTCTGCAGGAAAGAGTTCCAAGATTTGGTAAAAGTAGATTTTTGAAGATGGGAATTTAAGGGTGCTCTTGTTGTAGTAAGGTAACTCAATAAGTCATTATAGTTTATTGTGACAGCAAGTGCATTAGTTTTCACATGTATTTTGATTGTAGCAACGGGGAAACTTGTATTACTAGTCAAGTGTTACCCATGGGGGAGCAGTATTACTGTTGCTATCTTTTCTTGCAGTCAAAACCTTTTTGTAATTTCTAATAGCAGTATCATAAATGAAACAACTAACGGCTACTTCTTCCCTGAAATGCTTGATGGTTTTGTAATTAAAGCTTATCATAGACGATTCTTTGACGCGTTTTGTGGCACTTCGATAGAAGTTTCAACAACTTGATTTTCTGGTAAAAACATTTGCTTTTGTTTCAGCAATTAGATTTAAAACTTTCAATTGTGATTTGTTACAAGACCTACCTGAACAAGTTACATGACCCATAATAGGGCAAAAGGAAGAGAGGAAAAGCAAGTGGACATACACATTTTTAGTAGTTTTGACTGACTTAAGTTCTAGCAAATGGGGAGCTACTTATGTTGAAAAACTCTGGTAATTTCCACTTCATGGGGTGTGGAAAGATGTTTTCTACTATCACACACACGAGTACACGGTATTGATGAAAAATATAAAGCCCCGTAAAACTTGGACAAGAATTTTGGTAGATTAGCCTTATGTCTATCATTTGACCTCGTTACTCGTTGGTGGGACCTTGGGCTTGCTGATAAAACCATAATACTCCATATATAGGATAGAATCTTAGAGGCAGGATAGTCTGTCTGGTGGAAACCAGGAGTTGTATACATAAGATAAACCTCAAAATATACAAAAGTTGGGTTCTAACCCAGTGTTCCCCTGTCCTCCCCCAGGAGGGTATTAATTACAATTGGTGGGGAGTGCAAAATAGACAGCCCCTTGCAAAAATATGGGGCATGCTCAACAAGAGCTATTACAGATCTAATCATATCATCAATTGCAAAATCTAGAGAGCATAGGTTACATGATTCTAAAAATAATTGGACTTGTGCAGCAATTTCTTCATAGTAACCTGTCCACTTTATTCCTTACAAAATGCATTGAACTGTGGCTTGATCATCCGCCTCTATGTATAGAGGGATGTTGAATTCTTTAAACATCTGAAGTCCACTTAAAATTGCTATGATTGCATACAAAACCCACAATTCATCTGCTGTATTCATCTCTACAAATGCCTCCATAGATGCCACCTGATGAACTGCATTTGCTTGCCACATTCAGCTTCCAAGTACCAGGTGGTGGCAAGTTCCACTAGCGCTCAATATGCCCTGGCGCCCTCTTGGGACTAGGTTTCAAGACCCTTTGATCCAAAGCATTCAAAAAACTCCTTGCTGTGGTTCTAATAGCATAAGTAGGATTGCCTATCAGTGTCAAAAATAGCAATGTTCCTCCATACCCAAATCTTCCAACAAGCAACCGTAAAGAGCATTGGCCAGTCTTGCAGTTTTGGCCCATTTTGCAGGTTGTACCTAACCCATTCTTTAGTATTATTGCACCAAAATTCAGTAGGAAGTACGCCATTGCTTATCGCCCACCACACATCTCTATAGTACTATCGCGATCCCTCATGGCATGAAGAGAAGTTTCAGATTAAGCCCCACAAATAGGACATGAGTCATCTGCAGTCAGTCAGGCGCCTCTGCTTTAGGCAGGACAGTCTGTCTGGTGAAGTAAGCGTCTAATTTTCTATGGTTAAAAAAAGTTCCTCCACTCTTGAGGGGAGGCTATGACTATGCTGGAAGGCTTAAAGTTTGCTAATACGACAGTAATGTAAACTTGAGATCTTCAGCTCTTGCAAAATGACTTCAATAACTCGTTGGTTTTTGTTTCTTTTTGGTATGAGGCCTAATTTATGGAATCAACCAGTCTGGTCATTTTTATTATGAGGGCAGTCCTCTGAATCCTGATGCTACATTATCTTATTTTTGTCTTACAAAACTTGATCTGCACAATGTTTAAGGAGATGTCATACTACATACACTACCAACAACTCCATTAGTTTCAAAATATAATCAAAACTTTTTGTTTTGTTTCAAATTATTTTGATAAATTGAAAAGTTAATGATTATTCACAACCCTAATCTCAAACTGCCACCTTCAATTCTACCAATGACCCCGTGAAACTCAAAAGAGATGTCACTACTTTACAAATAATTTTATCATTGTACCTATTGGATAAAAGTTAGGGTGCTACTACACTACAAATAATTTGTCATTGTACCAATTGGATAAAAGTTTGTGTGCAGCTCCTTAGGTGCTGGCGATATGAATATATAAAATTAAATATTCAGTTTGCCTTGACTAGTCAGCAAAAAAAAAAAACTGTTTTTTGAGCTTTTTTTCTGTCACCTATTTTTCTCTTGGTTCAAAAAAGAATTTACGGAAAATCACTCTTGAGGAACTTTTTAAGGAAGTATAGCAACTTACTTTGATGGTGGATTCTCTTGGAAGTAGCGTGGGGAGATGGGTCTCACATATGGCTATAAATACACACATATATTGAGCATCCACAAACACACATCCAAGTTGAAGTAAAATCTAGCAGCCAACGCATTCATCCCCAAACTTTGTACCGTTCATTGTTAGTTTTCTTTGTTACTTCTCTATTGAATTATTCAAGTATATAAACACCTTTGGTGACGAGATGGCAAGCGCATTAGGATCTTCTACCGGACGATGGGCAAAGGGTTATGGATTTCATCCAACAGATGAAGAATTGATGGAGCATTACTTGAAGCAAAAGATGCTTGGTAATGATCACCTAGTCACACAGATAGCTGAGGTCAATGTCTGTGACTACGAGCCCTGGGAACTACCTGGTACGTACTAATGCATTTATTGCTTTAGTTTGTCTTCTCTAGAAACATTTTATCTCCTTCCATAATACTAGTAACTAAAAAACTTAAAATATATATCTCTGTGCAGCATTTTCGGTGTTGGAGCCGGATCATCCAAAATGGTATTTTTTCTGTCCTCGCAATTACAAGTACTCCAATAGTCAGCGGTCCAATCGAACAACAAAGGCTGGTTACTGGAAAGTTACTGGAAAAGACCGTAAAATCAAGAATGTTGGTATAAAGAAAACTTTGGTCTTCTACAAAGGGCGTACTCCTAACGGGGTCAGGACTAGGTGGATCATGCATGAGTATAGCCTCAACTATGCTTTGCCTAATGCGCAGGTAGCTATCCAGTTTCTTCTTTTCTTTTTTGGTTTCCCATCCCATATTTGGAGCTTATAAAGCTTGAACATAAGACTCTTTATGTGCAAGTTACTTTATTAAAAAAATTATTGGATGTTGTATACTACCATTGATTTGTGGGAACCAGTACATCTGCATTTAATTCTGCTTATCTAGTTTGTAGTTTGAGATTTTGTATTTTTTTCAACTTTGTCCAGAGGGAACTCGTTCTCTGCAAATTGAAGACAGATGCAGATAATATGCCAGGCGGTGAATCAAATTCAGTGGCGGTTTCTGATTTTGGGAATCAAAACAATTATGGCCCAACAAATGGAGATTGTGGGTTTAGTCCTCCAATGAACTATGACTATGCAACTGCAAGTTACGCCCCACAGGTGAGAAATTAAGAGCATATGCACTTTTAAAAAAAAAACTTAAGAAAAAAAGCACACATCATAACTACAGAAAGAACATATCCATTATTAGAAGTTCTCAATAAGAATATTCATATAAACGAGTAATTACACTTAATTTTTTTTATATTTCTTCTGCAGGAAGTGTACTCTTATGAGGTACAAGCACATCTGCAACCTTTCTTTGGCTACAATGAGGGAGACTACGACCTGAACGCTGCACTGCAGTTTCAATTTCGGGATATGCATTAATTTGTTTTGTCGCATCAATATCTACCACGGCTTTAATTCCGGTGTCTACTCGTCCTTCCTTTGTTTGACCTCTGTCACTATACGTACTGCAGCTTTACAATATGTAATACTTTTTTTTTGGTCCAATTACAATGTGTAATAATGGTTTCTTCTTTTCCTGGTTTTGTATTATTTAAGTTATCAATGTCACTAGTAGTGGATGTTTAATTAGTATTTTGATGTACTGTATTACTAATTCGTATGAAAATGGGTATAATTATTTTGGTTTTCCAATTGCGTTCTTGTGTTCAAATTTCTAGACATAAGACGATTGCATCATTTGCATGTGAAATACTCCGCAATAGTTTATGCCTCACCAATTTAGACCTGACTAAGATCATGTCTCTGGCTGTGAACCTCTCAATAAATTTTAAGAGTGTCCTATATTGTACGTACCAAATAAACATACCACTTGCATCATACAATTCTTCCTCGTGGGTTACTGTTAGCCAATCTAATATTTCAAAGGAAACCTCTCAGAGAAGGGAACGACTTTGATAAATAAATAGTAAAAGAAAAGAAACAAAGCAAGTCAATGCGCTTTCAGTTCGTCGTCAAACTCTTCCTTAATAAATACTATCAAATGCTATACACCCTCTCTTCCTCACTGGCCGAGTCAGTGAGTTACTGAGCCAGTGTCAACCGGGGTTCTCCTTCTCGTTCTTTATATTCTAGCCTTCTAGGTAGTGATCTTTTTGTTCACTTTAATACGCTAATTTGGCTTCTGGTTCTTTTTGTTCTAACTGTGCTTGTTTTCTATTTTAGCAAAGGTATGAAACCATCTGTCCTTTTCTTACTTTTGTTTGCGGCACAGACTACTACTTACTTAGTTTGAGTAGCATTTCTACTAAGTACTGTTTCTGTGTATGGTACAGTCTGTTTAGGATCCATGGAAGATGCAGGGGTAGGATTCAAGTTCAATCCAACCGAGCAAGAACTCATTAATCATTTTCTGTTCCTGAAAGACAATGGCTATGGTCACCTTGTTGATAAGCATATTGTCACGACTGATGTCTACCGGCAAGACCCATTTGAGTTACCTGGTATGTGTTATAAATTGTCACAATATGGTTGTAAGCGACTCCTTTCTTCTAAATTTGACTATTTCGTGCCAAATTCCAATGTTGGTTTTTTTTTCTTTTCTTCCATCTTTTATGGCTTGTGTTTGTAGGTGTTTTAAGAACAAGCTCGGATGATGGAGTATGGTATTTCTTTTGTAACCTTGAAAAGAAATATTCCACTGGTAAACGAGTGAACAGGCGAACCAGGAATGGATTCTGGAAAGAGACAGGGTCGCCTCGTCAAATCAAGGCTAGGAATAAGGTCATTGGTACACAGAAGAAACTGGTGTTTCATTATAAAGTTGTCGGCTCTACGGCCACCAAGACTGACTGGGTTATCCACAAGTATCAACGCGTAGAAACCATTGATGACCCAGTAAGCAAGCAGAGACTATCTCATTGCATTTTGTTTCTTACATCGTCTTATACTATCGGCTTCGAATGGTGGGCTATTGTTTGTGTGGTGCAAAATCTGATAGAAAATTCTTATTGATTCGGTTGAGTAATAATCCTTTATGTTGTTGGCTTTGCTCTTCAAATTCTTCAGATTAATCTCAAGAACATCGATGTTTGTGTTTAAACATCGATGTTTTGATGATTCGGAAACTTCAAATAAACTGCCGAACAGCTAGAACATCGATGTTTGAATCAAAACATCGATGTTTAGATGATTCGGAAACTTCAAATTTTTGGGCAGAACAGTTAAAACATCGATGTTTAAATCACAACATCGATGTTTGCTACAGTGAAATTCTGGAATTTCCAGAATTCTGCAAAAATACAAAACTGATTTTCTGGGTTACTTTTCAATTGGTTTTCTCTCAATTCACTCAATCTTTTGGCTTGTACACTTAATGAACAAACTAAGAAACACTTTGTGAAGTGAAACACACTCAATGCACTCTTATTTCACTTGATTAAAACTGATTACAAGACTCAAATTTATAAGCAGAAAACCAGCCTATAATACAGCTTTGACAGCTCATAAACCCACTAAACATGAAAACTCACACTATCTTTTCCTAAGATGCTCATAATGAAACAATACTTAGTGGAAACAATACAACTCAGGCAACACTCAGGATTGCACTAACACAACACAATAATCAACTCCAACTAACATTCTTGAATAATTGAGTAGGGTCAACTTACAGCTTGATCACACACTAACAGCTCCACTAACACTTAGCTTTACAACTTGATCACTTCAATCAACACTCCCCCTTGATCAGGCTGTTCTTCATGTTCATCATGGTCTTCAACAATTCAAACCTGTTCTTGGGCAAAGGCTTTGTGAACAGGTCTGCCAATTGATTTTGCCTCCTCGTTTTGTTCTGAACTTGTAGAGGAAGTAAAAGTCGAAGAGCTTATTGTACCTTAGATTAGAACTTTACGAAACAGGAAGGTACTAGTTAACCTAAGAATTAGTAGCGTTACCACCTGACTAACAGTGTCTTATCGAGGTACCCAAGAAGAACGAGGTAGAAGTTTAGACTGTACTAAAAAGACTTGGTTTAAACTTGATTTACAGTTGAAGCAGCAGCAAGATACTCTGCCTCAACTGTGGATTGAGCAACAACAGTTTGTTTCTTGGAACACCACGAAAAAGCATTTGAACCAAGCAAGAAAACATAACCTGTTGTGCTTTTCATGTCATCTACACTTCCAGCCCAATCACTATCACAATATGCCTTCAACTTTGCATTTTCAAATGAGCTGTAATGAAGACCAAGATCAGTAGTGCCTTTAACATACCTGATCACTCTCTTCATCACAGCTGCATGACTCTTCTTAGGAGCATTTAGAAACCTTGACAGCAAGTTGGTGCAAACAGTAAGTCAGGCCGAGTTGCTGTGAGGTACATCAAACTTCCTACACAGCTCCTGAACACTCCAATTTCCGCATCTTCTTCATCTCCATTCTTTGCAAGCTTGGTATTTTGAATCAATGGAGTTGGCGCTGGATTGCAAGAGTCCATCTTGAATTTCTTTAGGATAGTTTCTGCATATCTCTTCTGAGAGATCATAATACCTTCATCACTTTGCATCACCTCCATTCCAAGGAAGTAGTGCATCAATCCCAAATCGGACATTTCAAATTCTTTCATCATTTCAGTTTTGAAAACCGAAATTTTGTTGTGATTTGCTCCGGTTATTAGCATGTCATCAACATAGAGGGAGACTATGATCAAATCATCACTTGAGTTGCCTTTCACATACAATGTTGCCTCACTTTCACTTCTCTTGAATCCTTGTTGAATCAAGTGGTTGTCCATGCGACTATACCAAGCTCTTGAAGCCTGTTTCAGTCTATAGAGAGCTTTTTTCAACTTGTAGACATGATCTTCCTTTCCTTCAACAATGAACCCTTTAGGTTGCTCAATGTAGACTTCTTCTTCTAGAATTCCATTTAGAAATGCAGACTTCACATCTAAGTGGAATACCTTCCATTTGTTTTGAGCTGAAATTGTTAAGAGCAGTCTAATTATGTCGAGGCGTGCCACCGGTGCAAATGTCTCAAGATAATCAAGGCCATATTGTTGTGCATAGCCTTTGACCACTAGCCTTGCTTTGAATTTGGAGATTTTGCTATCAGGATTCATCTTTGTGCGAAACACCCATTTGACTCCAATTATCTTTTGATTTCCAGGCCTTGTAACTAACTCCCAATTTTGATTCTTGTTGATCATGCTGATTTCTTCTTCCATGGCTCTTTTCCAATGCTCTTGATTTGCTGCCTCTTCATAACAATGTGGCTCTGCTTCTACAAAATTGCATCTCCCATAAACATCAGCAAGTGTTCTAACCTTCATTGGAGGTGTGTCTGAGTCATAATCCTCTTCATTTAGAGGATGATCTTCTTGTACTTGATCTTCTTCTTCAGCTGCATCACTGGGATTGTTCTTCATCACCTTCTTTTCTTTCCAATCCCAATAAGCATCTTCATCCACTCTTACATCCCTTGAGGTGATTACCCTCTCATTGTCAACCATGAATACCCTGTAGCCTTTGGATTGACTACTATATCCCAAAAATATTCCTCTTTCAACTCTGTAATCCAGCTTTCTTCTCTTTTCATCTAGAACATGAACATAGCAAAGAGAGCCAAACACTTTAAGGTGCTTAACTGTTGGTTTCTTACCAGTCCATGCTTCAATGGGAGTCATCCCATCAATTGACTTTGTTGAGAGCCTGTTGATGAGATACACAGCAGTGTAGGTGGCTTCTGCCCAAAAACTTTGATGAAGCTTCTTCTCCGCAAGCATGCTTCTTGCCATCTCCATCACTGTCCTATTCTTCCTCTCTACTACTCCATTTTGTTGAGGAGAATATGGTACTGTTAGTTGATGAAGGATGCCATTCGAATTACAGAACTCTTCAAACACATTTGATATGAATTCTCCCCCTCTATCTGATCTCAGCTTCTTCAGTCTACAATTGCTTTGTGTTTCCACCATGCTCTTGTATTTCTTGAAGATTTCCAGAGTTGCCAATTTATTCTTCAGGAAGTAAATCCAGGTCATGCGTGTTAGATCATCAATGAATAGTAAGAAATAGATATTACTGATAGACACAGAAGGCTTAAGCTAGAGAGGGGTGAATAGCTTATGACCTAAAACCGAAAATATTTGCAGGAAGTAAATGTGGAATAGAAAGAATGAGGGACACAAGGATTTTTATACTGGTTCACACACAACTAATTTGTGGCTAATCCAGTCCTTCAAGGTTCACTTGAAGAGTTCACTATCTAGGTTAAGCTTCCGGGTGCTTAACAAACCGTTTACAACCTAGGAATTCTAATCACAAGAATCCTAAACCTGAGAGTTCAAGTCACATGAACCTCAACACTCTTGCTTGAAGATACCTCACTTCAAGACTTCTCTCAAGGGAACAAACCTCCCTTATAGTGTGTTACAACACTCTCAATCTCTCAAACAAAACTCTCTTGAAGAGTGGGTATGAGTACAAATGAAAGCTTAATGAAGCAACTCTATAATCTCACAAGATATTAGCTCAAAAATTGATTGAAAGATTTTCAAATGAATGCTTGAATGTATGAAGGGTTAATTTCTTGAAAGAGAGGTTTAAAGCCTCTATTTATAGCTTCAAAAACTCATATGGTCGTTGGGGACAAGTTCTGAAACCTTTTAGACAAGATAGCATGCTTGGTGGAAAAAGTTGTTTGATTCCAACGGCACAACATCGATGTTGGTTATCACAACATCGATGTTTAGCCGTTGGATTTGAATAATTGAGCCAACGGCTAGTATAACATCGGTGTTTGTTTCCTCAACATCGATGTTTTAAGTCCCAACATCGATGTTTTCAGATCCAACATCGATGTTTTGGCGCTTCGCAAAAATTATGTTTGAAAACAATTGTCACAACATCGATGTTGAGAAGCCAACATCGATGTTTTTGCACTTCTGCCAAATTTTGAAAATACTTGAAAAGGCACAACATCAATGTTTAAAAGCCAACATTGATGTTTTGGCATTTCTGCCAAATTTTGAGAAGACTTGAAAACATAGAACATCGATGTTTTGGACACAACATCAATGTTTAGGACTCAAGGAACAATTTTATGACATATATGATTAATGAATGCATGAAGAAAAATGATTTTTGGTTTGAGCTAATAACTTGGAAGATTTGAGTTACCATTTACAAGAAGTTCTTATAGATAATTCCTATATTTCTTCATCCTTGTTGCTTCAATCCTTGTACTCTTTTCACTTTAGACTTTTGCTTCTTTGATTGGTTTCTTTTTGCTTCAAGGTTGTCATCAATTGAGCTATGGTTGGTTTGTCATCATCAAAACCCTGAAATGAGACAATGACGAATGAGTTCTAACAATTACCACACAAGGAGGGTGTGTGCATCGGGCCACAAAGGTCGGTGTGCACCAACTCCAGCTTCTCTAGGGTTCTTCCTTCTGTTGCAACCGGGAATGATTCTCTATGCATCTTTCCCAACTGACATGGCTCACAAACTTTTTCAGGAATTTGTATTTGTGGCAAATCTCTGACATACTCCTTTTGTGCAGCAAGCTTCAAGGAGTGCAAGTTGGCATGGCCATATCTTCTATGCCACAAGTCACTTTCATCTACTTCACATTCGTTCACCATCTCATCATGCATGCTCATGTTCACAGGAAATGCATTGTTCTTCATTTTTGTTTTGCAAATTGTTTTGCCATTCACCGAGATCACATAACAATCATCTTCAAAGTTTACTTTGTACCCATTCTTAGTCATTTGAGGCACACTCAAAAGATTGTGCTTCAGTCCAGGAACTAGCATGATATTTTTAATGAATTTACCAACTCCATCATAGTTTATAGAAACAGTACCTCTTCCTTTGGACTTGAGAATGGCACCATCAGCTGTCTTGACTTCCACACGGATTGATTCATCCAAGTCCACGAACCACTTTAAGTTTCCCGTCATGTGACTAGTGCAGCCACTGTCAATGTACCACACACATTCTTCTTGCTTCTTTGAACTCTCACTTGCCATGAACATGAACTCTTGTTGATTACCTTCAACAGGTTGAGCTTGTTGCCTTGTCTATGGTTGTTCTTGAACTTGTTATTGTGCTTGATTTCCTCCACTTTGTTTAGCTCTGCAGAAGCGTTCAATGTGTCCAATCCTATGACAGAAATTACACTTCTTGTTCTTCCAGCACCTTTGCTCCAAGTGGTTTGTTTTTCCACAGTATTTGCAAGGAGAAAAATTGGTTTCTGAACTTGATGCTTCATTTTGGTACTTGTTGGTGCTCTTCTCCGATTTTTGCTTGACTTCAAATTTGTTGTTGACATTCTTCTGCTTGGCTTGGAAAGCCTTTTCAATTCCGGCTTCAGCCTTTCTCCCATGTCTTTGCTCATGAGCCTCTAGCTTGCCAACTAATTCAGGAACTGACATCTGAGTGATGTCTCTTGACTCTTCAATTGCAGCTACTTTTGCTTCAAATCTATCAACCACAGTGTTGAGAATTTTCTCAACTACTCTGACCTCCGGGATCACTTCTCCAAACAACCTGATTTTATTGACGATGCTTTGAGCTTTTGAAGCATACTCCCTTATTGTTTCAGCTTTTGACATCTTCAGCATCTCGAATTCTCTTCTCAAGACTTGTACTCTTATTTGCCTTGTTTTCTTGGAACCTCTGAATTGCTTCTCGAGGATCTCCCATGCTTCTTTGGCTGTTGTAGCTCCAACAATCAGAGGAAAAATTTCTTCTGAAACCAATGAAAACATAAATGAAACTGCAGTATTGTGTTTTTGCAGTCTTTCATTATATGTTCTTAATTGATTTACCGACATTTCTTCAATATCCTCTTCTTTAGAAAAGCCCTCTTCAATTAAGAACCACAAGCCATTGGCTACAAGAAAGGATTTCATCCTTATACCCCAATAATTGTAATTTTCTCCATAAAAAATGGGGGGTAAGGGTAAGGATGAGGTGGTTCTGCTTGCCGGTTGTGTATTCATTTTGTGGGTTTGTGTTTGGAAGGTATTTGAGGTTGAGTTTGTAAGATTTCAATGAATGGAACAAGCCCGAAAGAAGGAACCTGCTCTACTACCAATTGTTGGCTTTTCTCTTCAAATTCTTCAGATTAATCACAAGAACATCGATGTTTGTGTTTAAACATCGATGTTTTGATGATTCGGAAACTTCAAATAAACTGCCGAACAGCTAGAACATCGATGTTTGAATCAAAACATCGATGTTTAGATGATTCGGAAACTTCAAATTTTTGGGCAGAATAGTTAAAACATCGATGTTTAAATCACAACATCGATGTTTGCTACAGTGAAATTCTGGAATTTCCAGAATTCTGCAAAAACACAAAACTGATTTTCTGGGTTACTTTTCAATTGGTTTTCTCTCAATTCACTCAATCTTTTGGCTTGTACACTTAATGAACAAACTAAGAAACACTTTGTGAAGTGAAACACACTCAATGCACTCTTATTTCACTTGATTAAAACTGATTACAAGACTCAAATTTATAGGCAGAAAACCAGCCTATAATACAGCTTTGACAGCTCATAAACCCACTAAACATGA